>BGPR01019964.1:0-26871 GCA_013235015.1 Araneus ventricosus
TTTTTAGCTAAGTTCAGCATTTTATTTTATTTTTTAATTTATGCTGATTCATTGAGGAGGAGATCCTTTAGAATTAATTTATTTTTCCACTTCTGGGAGATCTTTACTTCCGTTTCAGTTAAAAAGCCTCTTTCTCTCTCATACTTAAATTTGGAAATGAATATGTATATATTTTGCAAAACGAAAGTTAGTGTCAATCGATTCATCATTTCTGTTTCTCATGCTTTTTTTATTTCTTACACACTCTGGCGAGGTGTATGAGATTTTCTTTTACAAATTTCCTTAATAAATCTGTGACAATGAGATCCGAGATATTGTTGGCGGGGTAAAAGCTCGTCTTAGACGGGGACAAATCTTCTAGTTAGATAGAATCTCGGAATACCCACGTTACCCGAATATGGGTGACGCGGCAATCAACGTGTTAAGGAGCAACGATTCTTAAGTTCCGATGAAGTGCAGCCATGAAAGTATTGGAGGAGATGGCAAAAGGAGGCTTGTAGCTGCATTTTCGCATGAACGATAGTAAAAATAGATTGCACAGGGTTGTTATCTTGAAGGAAAAATCAAATAAACGGTTTCTATCTCTATTCATCCTTCCGTAATAAAATAAGTTCGAAGACTTTTTGAATGCAGCAATATAAGCAACTTGATTGTGCATTTTCGTAAGCAGAATTCCATCTGCTTTGCCTCATATTCCCAGAATTACAGACCAAGATATTCAACTTTCACATGTAAGTATGGAAGATTCAAAATCAAAAACGTGCACAATTAACACATTGTGTGCGGAATACGAATTAGATGCAAGGTCAGATAAAAATACAAACCGTAACTGTGGCACTTGCTCTAGATAATGTGTCAGTGGCGAATCCAGGGGGCTATCGGGCAGCAGCTACCAGAGCTAAACCAGAATTCTTGATTTATTTAAAATCACTACAACTATTTGTTCTTAATTTCCCTTTTTTTAAAAAAAATAATTAAAACTTGACAACATTGCTTTCTGGCTTGACAGGCTCGAAAATTTTCCTAATTTTCTAGTCATTCCACTCGTACTTGTAGCGTTGACGCGGTCGAAAACATTTTTTGCTCAGTTATTTCATTGTATTTTTTATTAAATTATCGAAAGTATTGTAGTGTTCTTTATGAATCTTACTTTCAGGTGAGTGAAGTCTGCAAAGTTAAAGTGTTTTGGTTTATATGATCTATGAGGTTTGACATTCGTCATGACGATACAAAATTTTTAAGACCTCAGCCCCCCCCCCCCTCCCTCAGACCCGTATTCTGGATTCGCCACTGTAATGTGTATATCATAAAAGAAAAAGCGGACTTATTCTGCAGACATCTGTTAACATGTCCAGCATATCTAAACCAGTACACAAGTCAAATTCTTGAATGAAGATTTTGATGTTGGGTAATTCGAGAAAAATCAATTCCTCCAAAGGTTAACGACTTAAAATCACCTATGGGATCATGAATAACTCTGCACATGATAAAATTGTGGGAAGAACATTCAAAATTTTCTTCTGTTCGTTTGTTTTCCGGTGAAAAGAGCAATATAAGTCTGGCCACGGATTCCTCTTTTGGACAATTTCACATCGGAAAGGGACGTCAGGCAGTGAGTCATATGAGCGCATTTCCGGAGTTCTTTATTCGATCACGCTCAGTAAAATGTAAACACCACCCTTCCACATTCTTCACTGTCCTCCTGTTTTGATGAAAATAACTCCACCCGGCGCATGCGCAAAAGATTTCCGAATCCTTTGCTATACAATATGTAGTCCGATTTTATAGTAGGGCAAATTTCGGCATTAGCAAATACACCATTATATTAATAGGCCGTAAATTTTCACAAACTTTCCCATCTCAAAACACACAAGAAGCCTAGTTATAGGCTATTACCCAAGTATAAAAAGAAAACTTTTTTTTAACGTACCTAACAATGAGTTTTAAAAAAAGCAAAAAGTTTTGCATGTCTAAAATACTTCCAGACAGGTAAAATATTCATTCCGGCATGCCATTCCATGCCCAGGGGCAATAAAAGGCGCCATAAATTCAGCGGTGGTCTAAAAGCCCCCTTCCCCAACGAGAAGCCCCAAAACATAACCCTGCGCCCTTCCTGTCGGAATGGTAATTTCCGCCGCCCCATTATTAACTCTATTTCGGGGCCGTGGCGAGTGCTTAATGTTCGCGAGGCAGGACACGGGAGATGCATCCGCTGTCAGCTCCAATGAATCTGGGAGAGGGAAAACGCTGAAAGCATATCGGACCCAATTGAGGGGCAATGGATCGATAGGAGCCCTTTGTTGGGAGTTGGAAAAGTGGCGGGATTTGTTTCTGGACAAGCCCATGGAATCGTTGGGAGCCAACCCCAATGAATTTGCACACTGCTTTAATGGACATGTAGGTGGTTCCTGACGGTATCAGAATATCGACATACACCAAGGGTTCAACCTTTTAATATTTGGGTTGTATATTTTTATGTTGGTTTTAATCACGTCCCTCTTTTAAAGATTTAAGTCGAATTCCGCGTGTCCCGACACAGTTTAAGAATTTTAAATAGTACCAAATCAGTCTTTTATAATCAATTTTAATGTTCCGAATCAGTTCAAGAATTTTAAATAGTACCAAATCAGTCTTTTGTAATCAATTTAATGTTCACCAAATTTCAAGAATTATAGTACCAAATCAGTCTTTTGTAATCAAATTTTAATGTTCCGAATCAGTTCTAAATTTAAATATAATTCCCAGTCTTTTTGTAATCAGATTTTAATGTTCCGAATCGGTTCAAGAATTTTTAAGTACGCATCAGTCTTTTGTAATCAATTTTAATGTTCCAATCAGTTCAAGAATTTTTAAATAGTACCAACAAATATGTAATCAATTTAATGTTCGAATCAGTTCAGTGTATCCAAATAGTACCAAAGTCATCTTATCTTGGCAAAAAGTTGCTTTATACTAAGGTATTTAATATACTAAGCATTCATCTTGATTAACTGCACATACTGCAGTGATGAGTTTTCATATAACAGGATGCAAGATAGCTGGTAATGCTAAGTTATATAACATTATGGATAGGACATGGAACAAAATAGAATCATATTTTACTCATGAACCGAATTTTAGGAAGACACCATATCAGAATGCTACCTGTTACGAAGATAAAGAGGTTAAACTTTCTGAATATTGTCAATAGGAGAGGGGGGAGCTGTTTGTTGTCTTTTTATTCTACTGAATAATTATTGATTATAAGTAGCTCTTGTATTTAGAGAGTGCTAGCAACTTTATTTCTACATGATCAAATGTTTGAATATTATGAATGAACAGCAGAGCAAAAGCATGTAAAAGACAAGATCGAATATTATATATCTAGAAACTGTCATGTTGTAGATTATAATGATGTTTATATGTCAAAGGAAAGTCTTAAAGATTTATTTCGTAATTAAAATAGCAACCCACTTGCTTTTATGCTTTTTTCACCCTGCTGCTTTTGCAGAACTTTTTATTACGTATCATTATAAATTAAGGACGATTAAATTACGGCGATTAATTTGGTGCTTTTAAATCCGAACACGTTGAAAAGTCGATTTTTCCGCCAAAATTCCCATTTTTTTATTTTGATGTTTTGGATAGTTCATTCATTTATCTTTCTAAAACATATTTACTTTTGTCGGTACGTTAATTAGAAGATGATATATTAATTGTTCTATGACAAACCGGAAATGGGCGTTTTATTAACCCGAAGTTGTCATTTAAAAGGGACAGAAACCTGTCAAAAATTCTTTTAAAATGCATTTTTTTCACGTTAATATGATGTTAGTATATTTTTAGGAATTTTTTTAAAGTTTAGATACTTAATGTAAACGCGTGGCAAAACGAAAATTTGCTTTTTCTCAAAACTAGATTTTATGTCATAATTTTCACACTTCAAAATAACTCCAAGATATTATCATTTGATTATTCTGGATTTTGTGAACACTTTCTTCTAATATTTCTCTAGTGAATACATAATAATGTATATTGTAACAATATTTTTTAATTATGGTCTTTTATTTGAAAATAGACATAAAAATTTGCTGAAAATCTTATAATGATTGTTCGATTAGCTCATAATTTTTATTTATCCAAAGAATGTTAATGCAGTGCACAAGCACTAGTCATAGTATGTAGTTTATTTTAGTATTAGTTTTATTTGAATTACAAGAGTTTGACCTCTAGCATGTTTGAAGTTTTGAAAATTTTCTCTGAAAAACACCACAAATTTAGGTTTTTGAAAATCTCATAAATTTATACTCAAAATAATACTCTATTAATAATCTTTATAAAGTTGAAGTCTAAAAACAATATGGTGTTTCATGAATTTAAAAAATTGCTCCGAACGTGTTCGGATACCTTAAGTACTGTTGGGATATAAAGGGTTAACATGTTGACGACAGCGCTGCAATTTGATTTCCCCCTTTGGTCTTATTTCTTATTTGTGTGTAATTATTCCGTAGATAACTGACGAAAGAACATCTTAAATTTGACAACAGTAATTCTTTAAAAAACTGCAAGAAATAAAACAGTCACGAAAAATATATAGACAATAGCGTAGGGTAAGTGGTGGCCGGGTAATTATAATTTTTTGGACCCCCCTCATCATTATTGATTTAGATTGTGTAAACGACTCTCGGCGCGTTGCATTTTTTTCGCCAACTGATAATATTCGGCCATAGAAAGGACCAAAAAGCACTAATGATTTGACACCATGGCCAGCGGCGGCAGGAAAATAATATTTTTACCCCATCGTCATTAATGGCTTAGCAAGTGTAAATGGTCCCCGGAGAATGTAATTTTTATACCCCATATTTTGCTTTAAAAAGTGACATAATCGTACTAATGATTTGTCAGCAGGGCGTCCCTTAAAACTATCGCCCGGGACATCTATCCCCCAATACCCCTCCGGTCGCTAACGTTGAAGAATTCAAAAGATGAGAACTTTTGGAAAAAAAATTCAAAATAATAAGAACATAATATTATGTGTCATTTTATAAAAATCAAAGGACTGACCCAGTTTTAAGGTTTTTGGCAGTGATGGATTTCAGTGTTGAAATGCTTGGTCTGCCGTAGAATTACACAATATTAATGATATCTTGGAATTTGCAGAGGAAGACCACAAAAATAAAAAAGTCTTACCCTATTTTTGGAACGAAGTCAACATCTAGATCTTAGCATCTTAATAATCACATTTTAAGCAATCGATCTTCTGGCAATGGTTGGTTTTCACCGATTTGAAAGTTAAGGGAATTGAAACTTACGAGCGTAAAGTCTATTTTCTTATGGACAGGCAAAACACTGAATGCACTACCATAAATAAAAATGACAGTAATGAGATGTATGTCATCTGGGCAAAATATTATTCTCATTAAATTTGCTGTTGGAGAATTACTGCACTGGAAAAAAGAATTGGTTTTTCTTGAATGACATAATCACAACCAGAAAGGTGGTGAGTGGCGAAACATTCACGCATCATAAGTGAGAAGAAAACTTTTTAAACAGGGAGAAAAATTCCTAATTGTTGGTTTCGGATTCCTATTGTCACTCAAAATATGATGGTAAATAAAATAAGTCTCAATTTAATGCTACATTCTTGATTCTTCTTACTTAATTCTTAATTGATTTCAACTTAGATTTTATTTTATATGGTTTGGACGGTTTAATGGTTGGTTTAGTTACGTCCATTAACTTCCAGTTTCGAAGCTAAACGGGGGTCATTCTTCAAATGCAATATACAATAATTTCAAGCAACAAGTTGTACCTCTACATGGTGTTATCGATTTTGCATCCAACTTAGTGTGCAATTCCTCTTACAAGATCTGTACCAGTCAACCAATAGTTAATAACAGAGGGCCCCGTTTAGTATTTTTTTTAGTTCGTAATTTAGGCAGTCTCGTGCAGAGTCAACAAGCCGAGAACTTGATCTTGACGTCATGATGTTATCCGCGTGTAAACGAGGAAGATTTTGGTACGGACGTTTGCCATTTAACCGCGATTCAAAATGACAAGAGGATAGTTGAGCCGGAACAGTCTTCTCCAGACTTCCATACTTCACCAACGATGTTTGACGCTCAATGGATTTAACCGATCGTCTATGGGTGCACGTAGACGGCGTGTTTTCGGTGGAAGCAGGTCTCGCACCCGCGAACTTCCAGCTCCGAAGCTGAGATTCTCGTTTCAAGTCACTATGGCTTCCATTTTATGGATGAAGAACAGTTAAAACCGTTACTAGAATTTGGATTGGTTGGATTAATATCAGGTTTAGAAGTTGTAAGAGGCTTCTTTCGAACTAAACCGTCTTCTCCAGACTTCCATACTAAACCAAAGATGTGTGACTCACAGCGGACCTAATCGACAGTCTATGGGTGCCCGTGGACGGCGTTTTTTCGGTGGAAGTAGATCTCGCCCCCGCGAACTTCCAATCCCGAAGATGAGATTCTTGTTTCAAGTCACTATGGCTTCCATTTTATTGATGAATCAGAGTTAAACGCGTTACCAGAATTTGGATTGGTTGGATTAATATCACGTTCTGAGGTTATAAGAGGATTCTTTGGAACTGAACTTATAATTTTGAACCGTGTCAGCTACAGGAGGAAAAATCCCGTGAAATATGAGCTACTTTCAAATGACTAGAACGATACGTATGCCGGTTCTCCACTCAACAAACTTCCATGCAGCACCAACGTGAGGATCCTTGAAACGAGACGGCAGATTTTAAGTGGTCTTGGGTTCCAAATTATTTGCCCTCCTAAGTCAAAGCCTACCTTATCACTTGGTTATCGAATAAGAAGATCCAGATTCTAGAAATGCAACAAAGTTACCACTTTTAATTTTGCTGGCAGGGTAATTCTACTAAAACGCTATGAAGGTTTAATTTAGTTACATTAACGTCCCGTTTTGAAGCAACACGAGGGCTATTTTTGGAAGGACCTCGTCATGTTGAATCGCAGTCAGATGACGAGGACAGCACATTTACTGGCATCCCCTCTCCAAACTTTCACACCACACCAACGAGAGGACTTTTGGCCCCCTACGTATGATTTAATGTGCAACAGACTCCATACACGGTAAATCTTCAGTGGAATGGAGTTTCGAACCTGAAACCCTCCGGCCCCAAGGACGAGACCACTTACCACGAGGCCACTGCGGACTTAAACCTCAAAATGAAGGCAAGGTGGAAAACCGATAAGTTTTTAAAAATAGTGAAGACACAACAACGATGTGGGTCGCGACATCTTTTTGAAAAATTAGACGCTAATGAAATGAACTTTGAAATCTGAAAACATTATTCACTAGGTTATTTGTATTGCATGCCTTTTATATACACTTTTATTCAACTTGACTTGTTTCATGTTTGTCAGGTTGGAATTTTGTTATCGATTTTTCACTAGCTTCTTGTGTGGTAGAGTTCTGAAATGTTGTACATTTGTCTGTTCTAGCTGACTATACACTATTTTATCATTTCCAAAACCTGATCATCAGTTACTCGAGTAATTTATTAAGTGTTGCTTCAGTAAGAGTGGCGCCACTTTTCATTGTTTAAACAAATATTTAATTTCGGGTTTCTCTTTCATTGATGAAGGCTAAGGTAACATCATGATGGATTTTGCTTTCTTTTTTTATTTCATGAAAATGGGAAGAGATTATATTCCCGGAGAGAACCTGGTCGCCGAAGGCGGCTAGTACACAACAAAATAGTTATTTCGGAAATGAATGTTAAGCAGTAGCTTGTATGACGTACTACAGCGGCTGAGGACGTTTGACATACGGCAGATAACCCACCGACACGACAGATCACTGGTGGAATCGGGTTTTGAACCTGTAAGCCTTCCAATCCCGAACTTATTAACCAGGCACCCCTAAACAGCTGCTGATGATAAAACTGAAAGAAAACTTTAAATAAAAAAAATATCCTTTTTACTAGAGAAGCAAGATTCGCTTCGGATACTCATTAATTGCTAAAGTTTAGTTAGTTGTTAAGGATTATCGTTCAATACGGGCCAAAAAGCGAAATAAAAGAGTGATCTCTAAGGATATTATCTGAAAATATTGCGAGATATTTTTTAGTCTGCATAGTAAAGTTAGGAGGAATGTAACGTTTTCAGATGCATCCAGTTTTGAAAAAAACATCCATCAATCACACTGTGATTGATTTTGACATTTTTTATGCATTTCATCTTAACACTGACATAGAAGGAACAATACCTGCTGAATAATTATCCTTTGTTTTGCTTTGTCACTGAATTGAGTAAAAGAAAAGGATACAGCGGATAAAGTGTACAGTACAGGTTTAATACAATACAAACCCACAATAGCATAACGACAGAATTGCATGAATAGGAACATTACAAGTCGTACTCAGCATGACGCAATACCAAAAACAAACCTTTGAGGAAGTAGATAAAGATCTTGCCATCTGAAGCTATACACGTAACACATGTTCATGCAGTTGTGTTGTCGTACTATTGCATATTTGTATTGCACTAAATCTGTGCTGTACACTTTATCTGGTGCATCCCTTTCTTTTACTCAATTCACTGACAAAGACCCCTCTGCAGCGGTCGCCCCCTTTGAGTTATGCATCCCATGTTCAATTGTAAAAATAAAATGTTTCTGTAATCCTGACCAACCTTTAAAAATTTTAAACGACCGTTTAGGACTCCCTGCGTACCTTTACCCTGCGTGGCTCACTTCTGGGCTGACGGGCAGCCATATATATACACTGGCAGATATGACCCAATACCAACAACTAACCTTTGAGGAAGTAGGTAAGGATCTTGCCATCTGAAGCAATGCACGTAACACATATTCATGAAGTTGTACTATTGTATATCTGTACTGTACTACACACTTTATCTGGTGCATCCCTCTCTTTTACTCAATTCGCTGACAAAGACCCCTCTGTAGCGGTCGCCCTTTGAGTTGAGGATCCCAGGTTCTATTGTAAAAATGACACGTTTCTGTAATCCTGACCAACCTTTATCACGTTCACGCCGGCGCTGCAATTAATGTTTCTCTCCATGGGCGGCTACTCTAAGAGCGCTTTGCTTTATCGGGCGGCGCCGAACTAAAGTGAAATTTTACCGCAATGATAACCATTGCTGCTCTTTATCTTTTTGCCACTATTGCTGTCCTGTTTTTGCCACTATTGCTGTCCTGTTTTTGCCATCACTTTGTTTGAAATGTTTTAAAAAATTGCATAGAAATAAATAAACAATTATGTTTATAATATTGAATTCTTATGTTTATATTCTCGAATTTATTATATAAGTTATGTTTGTAATATTGAGTTGAATTAAAATGACTACTTATTCCTTTAATATGCGTTAAATTTCCTTTATTTTAATTTTCAACAATATGGAAATTTTTTCTAGTTACTAAATGAACTAAATTGTTGGTGGTACGCGCCGCCTGATGGGACATATCAGTGCTAGTCACCGTTTGTACGCGCCGCCTGACGGGACATATCGGTGCTAGTTATTGGTGATACGCGCCGCCTGATGAGACATATCAGTGCTAACCACCAGTACGCATCACCTGATGTGGTCATTATCGCGCAATACCGTTTGTACGCGCCATTCTGACGCCGACATAATGGTGCTAGTTATTGCGATACGCGCCGCCTGATGAGACATATCAGTGCTAACCACCGGTAAACCCGCCTGGATGGGACATATCAGTGCAAATACAGTTTGCAGCAAGCGCCGCCTGATGCAACAGTATATTAGTGCTAACCACCAGTGACCAGTGATACGCGCCGCCTGATGAGATATATTAGTGCGAACCACCTGTGGTATGCGCCGGCGTGAAGGTGTTAAAGCTTGTAAACGACCTTTTAGGACATCCTGTGTACCTTACCCTGTATGGCTCATTTCTGGGCTGACGGGGAAGTTTGGAGAGGGGGGTGCCAACTCAGGCGTCGCTCTCGTCATCTGACCGAGGTTCAAAATTACGAGGTCCGTCCCAAAATAGCCCTCGTGTTGCTTCAAAACGGGACGTTAATATAACTAAACTAAACTTCTGGGCTGACGGGTCACCACTGCAAAAATAAATTGCCGTCATCAAAACAAAACTGCACAGATCACCACCAGTCTGCAAAAAACGATATCCAGCCCGAGGAAAAGAGGTCACGTCGCTCGAGTTCCCCAACGAATCTTCATTAACTCCTAAACATAACAAATAATGGATTCCAATTCTGAGAGGGCCCATCCAGCCTCCCTATGGAGTTCTCCAAACAACAGAGGCCACACATCTCACTAATAAAAGGACCGCGGCTTCATCATCTTCCCTTTTCTTTCTAATCGGTTCAAGCTCGGCGGCTCTTTGAAGGAAAGTCGGCGATCCAATTTATGGAGAGACAAAACGGCGTGTAAACAAAGCTGCAGGATGAGTGTTGATCGTTAGGAAGAGGAGGGTAGCAGGTTGCGTATGAAAAGAGGATGATAAAGACGAGAAATGAGGCGAGAGTTCCCAATCGCGTTCCGCGTCATCGGGTTTGAGATGCTTTTATGCACGATGACCATTCTTCAGACGGTGCGCGCAACGCTGCCTCGACAAATACGAAGCAAGTTTCTCCCGTTGTTGGATTCGAGTTACTCACGAATTTATTCGCAAGCTAGGTTCGAGGGATTAATTACATAGGAAGTAAATGATGCGCATCTGAAGTGTTACAAGGTTGAATTGGCAATATTTTCCAGGCGTTTGAGGTTCCCTTTAGAACGAGTTTGGACAAGTGATGGTATCGGAGGTTTAGTTGTGGATGTGTGTTAACTGCTTGGAGATGGAAGATACTGTTGTATGGAACCGGAACAAGGAATTATCAGACATAAATGGCGAAAAGAAAGCACATAGTAGTTTATAAAAAGAAGCAAAAAATAATTAACTAAATATTAAACAATCAAATCCATCCAGTTTTGCTATTTACCAAATTTGCTATTTAGTAAATTTCAGAAGGTTATTTTAATTGCTACATCACTTATTTATACTAGCTTTATTTTAAATAGTTTAGTGTTTTGAAGGTATAATTTTCTTACTTTTTAACCTTACACTACGTACCCTGTTAGCACAGGGTATTCTACGGTATCTCCACGATGTTGCTACAATATTCTGAATGCCGCACAACATCGTGAATATATCGGATGAATATTGTAGAGCATCTTGGCGAATAGGGTAATGTTTCTTATTTACATTACAACCATTTTTGACTTTAATTTTTAATAATTTAATAACCGATTAAGAAAATTATTTACTTTCTTCATTGATTTGAAGAAAGAAAGCTTTTAGAGAAGAAATATAAATTAAACAATTAAAATTTTTAATAATTTTTATTCGCCATTGTCATGTCTAAAATTGAATTTTGATTATTTTTCCTGCACATCCTCTTTCTCTAATCTAAATAAATTTATACAACTTTTGTTGAAAAATTTCAAAAATCTTTATTTTAAAAAATACAGTATTTTTTTGACATATGTACTCATATAAATCTACCTTTCCTATAAGGATAAATAATTACTGCTCTAATATTTTAATCGGAGCATGCTATTACAAACATAACTAAATCTGTTGTTCCACTATACATAACTTAATAATTCGCGTTTCTTATTAAAGATCTAAAGAAAGTCGAATTATTTTTAAAAGTACCAAATAATTATCCAGTAACTTCGTATTCCTCCTTAATTTCAAATATAATGGATTTAACTTTAAACAATCCGTAAAACTCAATTTACCACGAAAATACTTGGAGGGAATATGATTATGTTGCATATTACTTAAATGTTCAAATTTTCATTTCGTATAACAGGATTCAAATGGTTAAAATAAAATATAGCTATCTAAAAGTTGTAGCGCAGTTTTATAATATTATAGCAAAATTATACAACTCCATCTAAAACAAAGTTTCAAACTATCGATTAGGATTAAACTAGCATTATTTATTATTTCACGATACATGAAATTTTACTGCGAAATATCCCCAAATGCTTTATGCTACTTACTACAAAATATACTACATACTTATAATAACTACAATTTTTTTATAAATTCAACTTATGTCAAAAGTCTCAATATAATAATGATTTTCTACAAAAAGCCCTTTCTGATCGTTTTTGATATGTCACTACTAAAAGCAAATTTTTTAAAAAAGAGCATACGAGAATAAAAAATTCTCGATATTACTGAACATAGCATATAATCTGTCGTTCTGAAAACGTGAGGCTGGAATAAATTTAGAAAGGGAACAAATCAAATATTTAAAATTTAGTGTCTAAAATTTAAAGTAATTTTTTAAATTATTTTTATTTGCCTGCACTATTGTTTTTAAAGAAAAAAATTAAACATTGTAAACATACACATTTCAAGAATATATCATTTAATTCAAAGACAGAAAAAAAATTCTATCATTTAATATATATTTTAGAAATCGTTCACAATATGTGAAAGAGTAAATTACTTTCAGCTAGTTAATTTTCGTAAATCGATAAATTGTCAAATTCACTTACCTTTAACACCGCTGCGACAGGAAGCCAAACACCAGAAGAGAAATTAACTCATTCCGAAACCTCCACCGGCTCCTGAAACCAAAAAACAAAACAATCTCTTAGGATGAAAAGAAACTCCAACACACGGAAAGAAGACTAATATACTCGATCTCATCCTTCCCAACTGGCGACATTTCTCCGCCAAAAGCGCAGCCAAATAGAGCCTGCATCCGCACCAAATCTCATTTATTGCGATACATCAGATATCAGCATCCCAGGCGAACGGGAACGCGGCCTTTCGAAATGTCATACACGTTTCCACTCTCTCTCCAAGAGAAAGTGTTATCTTTCGCCGACAAGGTTGATAACGGTTGGCGAAATAAAAATAAAAAGGCTTGGCTTCTTTCTCTTCTTTTGGCTTTTAATCTGGACAGGATACGCCGCACGTGAATCCGTTACGGTGAATAAGTAATGTGATCCCGTGGGATCAGTGGCGAATCAAAACCGAAAGTTGTTTGGAAAGTGTCCGTGACCCGCTGTCTTAAGTTGATGCATAGCAAACGTGACAATTTAACGTCACTTTGGTTGGGGATAAAAGCATTGGGAAGTTGAACGTCGTCGTAAAAGTATCTTTATGAAAAGGGGTACGTGGAATTGGTACGCTTGAAGCCCGAAACGTGATTGGTGAATGGGGACATACCGAAAGGATTTGTTATTTACTATTGCTGTAAAAATTACATTTCGGCGCAATGTCAGAATGCTAGCAATGGATCTCTAGGGGAAAAGGACACTTTAACTACAGTAAAACCTGTTTAAAACGGACACTGTAAGAAACGGAATCCTGTCTCGAACGGAAAAAATATTTGGTCTCATCGGAAATCCTTGTAAACTATTTAGCCCTGTATGAAACGGAATACTGTCTAAAACGGAAAATTTTTCTAGTCCCTTTTAGATTCCGTTTATTACAAGTTTTATTATATTTAAAGCGTGCAAATGCAAAAGCATGCAAATACTGCGAAAACACAAATATAGTTAGTTTACTTATAGAATAAGTATAAAAAATTCAGTTATTGATGTACGTTACGTATATAAGTTACTTTCGCTTTGAAAGTAACGTAAAACCTGTTTAAAATGGACACTGTAAGAAACGGAATCCTGTCTTGAACGGAAAAAATATTTGGTCTCATCGGAAGTCCTCGAATACTATTTAGCCCTATATGAAACGGAATACTCTCTAAAACGGAAAATTTTTCTAGTCCCTTTAGATTCTGTTTATTACAGGTTTTACTATATAATGATGGCTGGATGGTAAGATCTCGGCTTCAGAGCTTTTAAACTTCAGAGGATCGCAGGTTCAAGATTTGATTTCCCCAAAGATTTGACGTGTTTAAGATTATGGTGCACGTTAAATTTGGAATCGAGGACTGAACGTCCTCTTGTTGGTGTGGAGTGGAAGGTTGGACAGTTCTGTGCCAGCTCAGGTGTCGCTCTCGTCATCTGACCACCGTTCAAAATTACGAGGTCAGTCCGGTAACAGCCCACGTTTCGCTTCGTAGCTTCAAATTGGAACTTTAATCTAACTAAACTAAACTTGAAGGGTAAATGAGTGTTATTTGCATCGAACCTCTCAATTTAAATCCATGGTCAGGACTTACTTTTTGATTAAGCATACCATATTGAGCCAATGAATTTTCTCAGATTGATTTAACACTTATTAATACGTTAATGCCAATTTTTAATTTGGTTCGAAATCCGAGAAACCTGGATCGTCGGGATTCCAAAACGGATCGAGACACTTAAACTTTGTTCAGTGTTTACCATGCTTTATATTCTTTACTAGTGCTTTGTTCATCGACCACAATGCTTATTTCGTTGGTTTAATTCAACCGATTGACTCCTTTTGAAGGTACAAAGAGAATGTTAAAGATACGCTTAAATACTTCAAATTATTGTGAAATGACAAGGATGACCGGTAATTCGGCAACACAAAAATGCGGGGGTCACCTACCGAGGCCACATGGTGGATTTCACCAAAAACGTATATGTGTATAGTTCTAGAGTACATGAAACATGCCTCTAAAGAACAAACACCCTCATACTAGTAATATGAGGAAATTTGGACAGCGAGATGAATGTTCTTGCCATCTGACGACGTTTTAAAATTGTGTGTCTCTCCACAGTCCTCCGCGTACAGAATGTTTCATTCAAAGTTAACCACTTTAATCTTAACAAATTTTGACATGCATTACTTTTACCAGAAATAAATGAGAAACCAGCTGGAGTGACCTCCCCGAAACTTTCTCGTATACGACCAGTAATGTGGGGTGGGTAAACACCCAGTAGATAAATATTCTTGGGGTATTTACACCAGGCCTAGTTATTTTGAGAAAAAAATTATGAATGGTGATTTACAATGAAACATATCAAATTCATGAATTCCTGAAACTTAATATTTTGCAAAAAGAATTGCGAATGTTCTCAATTTTTACGCGCGCTGAGGTACTACAACTTAATTTAACGTTTTTGAGTAAGAAATCTTACTACAGATATCACGCAAGATTTCACCATACTTTCCATCTGGAGAATGTCGGAACGAAGTTTCGATTCGGGTTGCCATAATTTCCGAAGCGCGTGTTTGCGGATCGCTACAATTTTCTTCGTAGACCGCCAAGGTCAAACGCCAACCGTACTAACTTAAGTAAAACAAGTATGCGATTATAAGACCTACAGACAGTCAACCCTTTGTCGGATTTGGCCCAAAATTTTATACGGACCCACATTCATGATGATAAAACTGTGTACCAAATTTTATCCATCTAGCTATTCAAGTTTTTAAGTTATAGTGTTCACATGACCGCGGACAGACTGACAGGCAGACTTCCCGTAGACGGAGTTTGTCCAAAATTTGATAGAAACCTACGAATTATGTGGAAAGATCACATACCAAATTTCATCCCCGTAGCTCTAATAGTTTTCGAGTTATCGTGTTTACAGACAGACAGACATAATTCGAAAATTGTGTTTTTCGGACTCAGGGAGGTTTAAAACGTGGAGATTCGTCAAAATCTCGAGTTCGAATTTTTTGACGATTACAATATTTTCTCTTTGTATTCTTCGCATACGAGAAAGTAAAAATTGTAAAATATCTCCTGAAACAGCACGATCTTCGACTTATCTTTACCTTCCAAAATATGATCGGTATAATATTTCAAATTAATAGAAGTAATAAGCCACTGGCGAGCCGTGGGATATTTTCTATATTACTTGTCCATGTCATGATTTTACTTTGAAATTATTTCATAATTCTATAACTAGAAATGAGTATAAATTTAAATATATATATATATCCTCTAAGATATTCACTGTATTATATGATTAGGAAATATGTCTTAACTAATTTTGACATACATCAAAAGCCTTTAGAAACGGAAGACTTAAGATCAACAGAGGAATCGGGTCTCGAAACAGCAGACTTTCGAGACTTTGCCATAGCATCAAATGGCCTCTCTTTTGGGGCAAAGAATGCAGTTAGGAGAAATTTAAATATCCATTATGTTATTATAAGATTAAGAAATATGTCTTAACAATTTTGACATACATCAAAAACCTTTAGAAACTGAAGACTTAAGATCAATAGAAGAATCGGGTCTTGAAACCGCAAAGAATGCAGTTAGGAGAAATTTAAATATCCATTATGTTATTATATGTATTATAACATTAGGAAATATGTCTTAACAATTTTGACATACATCAGAAACCTTTATAAACGGAAGACTTAAGATCATAAGCGGAATCGGGTCTTGAAACTGCAGGCTTTCGAGACTTTGCCATAGCACCAAATGACTCTCTTTTTGGACAAAGAATGCAGTTAGGAGAAATTTAAATATTCATTATATTATTATATGTATTATAACAGGAGTGGCGAACCTTTATGTATCAACGTGCCATTTTTTCTAAAAAAGTGTTTAATGAGGTCATAGACGTGCCGTCAAACAGTACTGTCAATGCTTCATAGTGAACTTTGTGATCTGTGGCGTGCCCAAAATATTGTGTCGCGTGCCATCAATGGCACGCGTGCCATTGGTTCGCCATCCCTGTATTATAACATTAGGAAATATGTCTTAACAATTTTGATATACATCAAAGCCCTTTCGAAACGGAAGACTTAAGATCATTAGCGGATTCAGGTCTTGAAACCGCAGGCTCTCGAGACTTTGCCATAGCACACAATGGCTCTCTTTTTGGGCAAAGAATGCAGTTGGGAGAAATTTAAATATCCATTAAGTTATAATATGATTAGGAAATATGTCTTAACAATTTTGACATACATCAAAAACCTTTAGAAATGGATAGGATCATTAGCGAAATCAGGTCTTAAAACCGCAGACTTTCGAGACTTTGCCATAGCACCAAATGGCTCTCTCTTTTTGGGCAAAAAATTGCAGTTAGAGGGAGTTTAAATATGTAAAATGTACAGAAGTTTGACAATCTCATTAGAATTGTGGAATTAAAGATAGCAAAAGTAATTAAGATTTATATGTTTTTCTTCCGACCTAATGAATAGGTGAAATATTTTTCTTTTCCACTTGAAGGCGATCCCCGAGGGTAGTATTTAAAGACGTTTTTGTTTAATGTTATCTCTGTAACATTCGAAAAAGATTATGAAGCTTGAAGACTCTTATTTAAAAAAGAATGGCACTTAAAGCGGCACTTTCGTTTTTTGAGAAACAGATGTTCCCCGAAATTGCCCATACAGCGATGCGCGGAAATGAGGGAATTAAAACGAGCAATTTAGGAGTCCAGACTTGTAACTGCCGCATAATTATACGCTCGATGTGCATTATAAAACCGGAGGGTGCAATTAATAATCCTAACAAGAATTAGTTACGCGAAAAAGAATAATTTTCTGTGTTTTTACTTTTAAAAGTGCTTTTTAAGATAAATTTATACTAGAGATATAATAGAAAATAGTAATTAATAGAACAGAAAAATTCTTGCAAGTGAATATTTGAATTAAAAATGAGAAGAGTTGATTGTAATAACTTTCAATTTGCATCTTGTATTTAAATTTTCATAAACTACCGGGTTGTTAGAATTAAAGTATCTCCATTCAGAGCACTGTATAGAAAAAAAATTAATGGCTTCACTGTATAGTAAAAGTTCAGAACATTGTTTAGTAAATATTAGTAGTAATCAGAATACTGGAAAACGAATGAGATCCCTCTTTCCAAAAAAGTTTCATAAATGAAAGATAGACGATAGAAGGATATTTCCTAGCATAAATACAATTCAGTCTTCGTCGTATAATAATTAAATCATAGTCATGATACATATAAATAATTTTAAATGGTATAGGAATACAATGGATACTAACAACCATCGATAACACCCAGATATCAATTTCAGCATTAAGGATAAAGAATTGAGGTAGAAAACAGTCAGCTTTAACAAAAAATTTTTAAATTTTTCTTTTGCTTTTTGAATTTCATTCTTTCCTTATGATATTGAATGCATCCCATCTAGACTTTGAGTTCGTATGACCGTTAAGTTTTTCTTTACAGTACTCTCTATACAGGGAAGCTAAAAATTTATCTACTCCATAATTGAGGTTTATATATTTTTCTCTATACAATTTTCTATACTTATAGTTATTTGTATAAGGAGATACACTGAATAATTATGTTGTTCATGGATAGCAGAATTTGTATTTCGGTATGGCCAGATGTTATACAAATGGCGATAAATATTCGCTTAGTATTATCGGCTCTACATTGTCCATAGCGGATTCGGCTTGAACCGTCTACGGTTTGGTTTTCAAGTTATTTTCAAGGATTACTTTCTATTTATTTATATGATCTTAATATAATTTGACTCTACTTAGTTGTGATGTTGGCTTAATATGAACGTTGCTTAGCAACGCTTTCTTCCTCTGCTCTGTTGGATGAAGAAGTTTCTGTCCGTAGACTTAATATAGAAACTTTGACATGGCCTTAGTTGGTCCTCTCTCCGGCGGGCTCACAGGCCTTACACCCTTTCGGAGAGGCGGGTCGCCGCGAGTATACCAACTTTGACCTGGCTCGACAGTTCACTCAACGTATCAAATGAAACTTTATTTATTACTAATCTATCAAATTAATTTACCATAGGTCACGCAAAGGTGCCAAAGAGTGGAGCAAGCAAAAGATTACAGGCGTTTTTATATTAGATGTACGAAAGAATTGAATAAAAAATGACGGGAGGCTGTCTTTTCAAACAGCAGCTGATGTTAAAGGCGTAGGACTACTCTACTCGCGTATCTCTTTTGTTTCTCAAAGTTTCTCGTAAGTTTTTAAGTTTAAGTAAGTTTTTTTTTGTAACTTGTGTTGTTACCCTTTACCTCTAAAATAAGACATTAGTCATGTTTTTAACATATATAGCTACCGAGATATAGAGTATTTCCCATCCCAAGTTTTGTGGTGTTTTGGCGTGTGAATCAATTTCCTTCTTGAGTCCCCAATGGAAGGAACGTAGTCCTACGTTAAAAATTCATCCACCGATATTTTTCTTTACCTTACTTATGAAGAAATTTGCTCATAAACAGAAATCATCATACAAGCACCTTTGGGTATTATTTATGTAAACAAGTTTGTTGGATTTCTCTATTTCTCGTTACTATGGTGAATTGAATTTTGCTTAGAATTGCAATCACGTACTAGTATAAAAGTTGCAGACAAAAGAAAGCAGACACGAAAATCATATTAACTCCGTGTTGTCTAGAAAGAAACAGTGTCCATGTCTAAGATTTCAATTTTATGAATGCTAACAGAGCTGTCGCATTTTCTGTCTAATAAAAGTACATTTCTATTTGCATTCTCATCAAGATAATGATGTTCTGGAAAAAGCTATGACAGAATGAATGCGAAAATGTGTCTAAAATATTTTGAAATAAGATATGTTTTTCCTACCAGATTATACTTTAAGAATAAAATTTTTTGAAACAAATACTGTATAATCCTTTATGATGTCTTTTTAAGTCTGGCAACGGAAAAGATTTCCAAGACTTGCCAACAACTACTAAAAGATTAGGGATCCAGCCAATTAAAAAATAAATAAGCTAAGGAACATAAATTGGGAAAGGGGGATTATATTAAATCAGCACCAAAGTTTTCAAAGCATTCACTAAGGTTAATTTTCCTTGATGAGCTTTTTTTTAACCTTCTAGCAGGCCCGCGTATGCAGAAGATACTCATATAGTGCATCGTATTACTTATTTATATCGTGTTTTACAAAAAATAAATACATCTTTTATTTATATAGTCTGCATTTATTAGCTTTCTTCTAAACAAAGATTATATAGATAAAAATTGCAATTAAATTTACAAAAGAACGATATTGTTACAAACATGGAAAGACACTTCCCAGCAATGTAAGTCTTATGGTTGGGAAGAGAGTTTTACAGAGGTAAGTATGAGATGACTGGCAGCAGCCACGTCTGGACCCCTGACCTTGGCGACGAAATATGGGATCTCAAAAGGTGCTGGAATCGTTTCGATATCTCTATTAGGAGAGGAGATACGCTTGAATGTACTAGATGATTCCGTGTGACGTGACGGCCTGCCGGTGGAGACTATACAAGGAGCGCGCTTCGATCACGAAGTGAATGTTGATTGACTGGTATTGCCTTGGAGTTCTATCCGCTGTGCGAGCTAGTAAGCTGTGAGACGCCGAGCGGTATTGAGTATTAGTAGTGAGGATCTACTGGAACGACTTTAGAGTTTCGTCTGCAGTGTGAGCTAGGAAGCTGGTGAGCTGAGCGCTATTGAAAGTGCTGTTATTGTCGTTATTAGTGATTTGCTGATTGTTTGTGTTGCTAAATATCAAAGTGCTGAACTGTTATTACCTGTGAATTGTTGTCTGTTCACTTTGCTAATCTGTGCAAGATCTATTGTTTCCTGTTGCCTGTGCTACGTGTTTTCCTGCATATTTGCGAATAAACCTTCATTCACCATTATCCTGCGTGTTGG
Organism: Araneus ventricosus; assembly: GCA_013235015.1. Lineage (NCBI taxonomy): Eukaryota > Metazoa > Arthropoda > Arachnida > Araneae > Araneidae > Araneus > Araneus ventricosus. The sequence continues at coordinate 20,510 of BGPR01019964.1, forward strand.
ACATTTTACACCATGCACCCATAGAACGATTTTTTTAACAATATGAATATGTTATACCATGCACAATATAAGTACCTACACCTGCTGGAAGATTAACATGTAATATAATGTTATTGTAATGCAGTTTGCTTGATTATAGATGGAAATGAACAGGCTGATAAGGTTACTAAAGACTTCATTTTTAATACAACAGCACCTGTATGCTATCTTAAAAAACATACCAAGAGCATTTTCTATTTAAACTAGCAAGCGCAGAGGAATTTTGAAATACATAATATACTTCATTAGTTCGTCGCTTAACAAGCAACACCCCCCTTTCTCAATTTTTTGAAATTTCAAAGAGGAAGAAAATTCTCAATTTTGTCGCAACCAATAACGAATATTTCTGAACGTCTGATATACATACTAGACCGTATATTCCTACTAGATGTGAACAAAAATTCAAAAATATCCGTTATTGGTTGCGAAAAATTTAGTATTGCTTCCTCTTTAAAGTTTCAAAAAATTGAGATAGCTGGTGTTGCTATTAAGTGACGAGTTAAGCCTGCTATACATGATTGGGCTTCTTATAATAATAAAAAAGGATTATTATTCTATTATGCTGGCGTCTAGGGCATAGGGCATTCCTTCCTGGGAGAAGAGCCTCCTACACATTCGCACTGTAACTGTGTCGTGTCTGTTTTCCATATTCTGATAGAATATCCATCATTCAGTTCACAAAGTTTACATATATTTCAGACAACTTCAGATACTCTATCTACACTGATTGGTAATACACTCAACGTTTACCTTTTTCTATTTTTAAAGTCATCTGTTTTTTCAATACTCTTATGTCGGACAGTTTTTGCTTTTTCAACCATGACATTATATTTAATATCATTTATACCAACATAGCAGAATCATATTCACAAATATTTTATCCTTCGATTGTTTTACAGCATGATGATTCCAATAATATTATTTTTTAGCTAGACAGAAATGTGACATTTAATCCGGATCAGTATAGACAACGAATTGTTCATGCGCCAATAAACCAAAGTAAACCTTGATTACTTTTTTTAACATGCAATATAACGTTGTTTTCTTAGTAAGCAGTGATATCAGCCAGATATTTTGATAGGAGTAGGCTAATATGAATAGAAAACAAGTTGCAGTGAGACAATATCTTAACGGAAAAAGTACAGTAATAATCAAAGCGCAATAAAGCCGCTGTACAATAATATTGGTTAAGAGCAAAACCTTGATGACACGTAGGAATGATCTTTATTTACCGTTCATAACATATCCCTATAAACATTTTCAAGTACAGTAGAACCCCGCTAATCCGAAATTCCGGTTAATCCGAATCGATTTTATTTTCGAAAATTCTATGTAATTGAAAAGATTACCTGAAAAGATTTAAATATACATACTAAGAACGAAGAAGTACTTTTTCAGCATGCATAATTTTGTACACATTGAAGAAACTGATGCAAAAATTCAAGGATCACATTTACATTTAATAAAAACGCATTACATTAACACATCACATACACATGTACATTAACGATCTTTTGGGATGAAGAAATTTGTCAGATTTGTCTAACGAAGTGATGTTATTTTCGACGTGGAAGAAATATTATGCCAACGTCTCAAACATAGTGTCTGTTGATGTCGAATTTTCACTCTGCTCTATATATCGCAGTGCTATTTCTAGCGCATTTGCAGCTTCAGAATGGGAAACGAGAACATTCTCTGGCCCATCAGTTTCTTCTAGATCAGAGTCATCTTGTGGCTTATTCTGAACTAAAAAGATGATTTCTTCATCTGTATATAACGGATTGGCTTTAGTATCACAAGGCAACCACTCAGTTACAGTGTGTTCAGTTACGTCTTCACAGCCGGGGATACATTTATTTAGTGTAAGAATTTCTTTTTTGTTAGCTTCGGAATTTCGAGTGATCCGAATTTTTTGTAATCCGAACAGGCACCGATCCCAATTAGTTCGGATTAGAGGGGTTCTACTGTATTATAATTATCAGTTGCCATACCGGTAGATTCCGGAGAGTTAAAGCGACAATAGGCTCAGAGGTGAAGGTCTCAGGTTTGCATCTAGCCGTCCTCTCATTAAGCCTAATTTAGAAACTTAGCAATACGTGGAATTCAAAAAAAAAAAAAATTACTGCGCAGCATTTGGGTTGGTTGGGAGAAGTCTGCCCATTTTCCGTCATATAATACTGATGCAATCTTGACGTCTTTTTCGATGCTAATTCAGTCAAGTTTGCTTAAGATGTGCCAAATCACTGATATGTGTTTCCTTTTTGGCATACGTCCCTATTAGCACAAAATACTCTGCAATATTCATGCGATATCTTAACGATATTGTGCGGCATTCAGAATATCGTAAAATATCTTGTGCTAATAGAGGCACTTCTTGGCACGCAAGTTAAATTAACGGTCCGCTATCTCAGTGGGTATATTTCTAGTTCAATTAGAATCGCATCCCACTTTGAAAATACTGAAAAGTGCTATTTTGGGATGGACCTTATTATTTTGAACCGTGGTCAGATGTCGAGGACGATATTTGAATAGGTGTCCCTTCTCCACACTTTCACACCATGCAAGTGGGAAGACGTTTGAACACGAATGATTTAAACCTTTACAGTTCAGTTTTGAAACGAAAATTACTAAATTTATTTCAAAATTGAGTATTAGACATGTAGCTAATCATAAATATGCAAATGGGAAAAAATTAGCATTTATTTTCAAGAAATTTGTGGTTTCACAGTGAAACAAATGAACGGTAATGGGTTATTTTCCCTCCAAATAAGTTGTCATCAAAATGCAATTTAAATTATATATTTAATTTATAAGTATACTTGAATATTCAGGATATTCAACCTTCATAAAATTCAATATTACTTTCGAAGATTCAAGTTCAAAATATATCAATTTGAGCAAGAACCAGTGGCGAATCCAGGAATCGGGTCTGGGGGGTGCTGAAGTCATAAAAATTATGTATCGTAGTGACGAATGTCAAATCTCATGGCTTATATAAACCAAAACACTTTAACTTTACAGGCTTTCCTCTCCTGACAATAAGAATAATAAAGAACACTACAATACTTTCGATAATTTAATAAAAAATACAATGAAATAACTGGCCAAAAAATATTTTCGACCGCGCCAACGCTACAAGTGCAAGTGGAATGACAAGAAAAGTAGGAAAATTTTCGATCCTGTCAAGTCAGAAAGCAATGTTGTTACGATTTTATTACTATTTTTTTAAAATTAAAATTAAGATCAAACAGTTGTAGTGATTTTAAATTAAATCAAGAATTTTGGTTTAGCTCTGGGGGGCTGCAGCCCGATAGCCCCTCCCCTGGATTCAAAACTGACAAGAACCCTTGTTACCATCATTTTGCTTCTCTTAAGAGATCAAAAGCAATTCAGCTCTTGCAATGCCGATATCTTTCTGAATACTGACGGTATTGAACTGGAATTTTTATATAAGTTGGCCTATATATCTGGCTCTTAAGTTATGAAAGAAAAATTTCGCCATGTCTCGCCCATGCGTAGTAAAAATGTGTGGTTTCACTGTGAAACCAAAGAAAAATGGGGTTAAAAAAAACGAAAGGGTTAATGAGTGCCATATCCACGTACCAAGCGGGACTTGGAAGGAATCGAGTTTTGAAACTGTGACTCTAAGGTACCCAAACCAAGTTGCAACAATTTGATAACTCATTAATTTAGAGAACTTTACTATAAAACAGAAAATATAGACAACACCTGGCATTAATTGATAATGAACGTGAAATTCATTAGTTCCATAAAATGGATTTGTGCAATAGAATAGAAATAAAGTTTATTAAACTTAATTGGCTAATTGTTCAAAATATAACATTCGAATTTTTGCAAATTTCAAGCAGCTTCGCGGCCATTTAGGATTAAAAATAATGTCACACATTAGAAAAACCAAAATGTTTACCTTCCAGTTCCTGAGAATAAATGAATTTCCACTAAAAGGAGAGGAAGGAAAGTGAAAAAAACTTCGTATAATTTAACAAAATAAAATTTATTCAATGAGAAAAAAAGAACACCAATTCCACAGACAAGCCTTTTCCGTTCCGAAAGTTTTATTTGATCCATTATTCGTTTCATTTCGTTAATTAATTTCTTTTCCGCTTTCAGGAGAGTTTTTTTCGCTTCAATAAGTCGAATAGGAGCAACAATTTTTTTTTAACGGAACAAAAAACGATTATTTTGAAAATTTTTCCTCTCTGCGAATGCAATTTCTCTTAATTTCCAAACACTTTGGTTAAAATTAGCTTTTTACAAGCTTTACATGTCCAATAAATAGTCTTTTAAAAGAATACAAAATTAGAGGTTTATAAGGGTTTTACGTGGAAACTTAAACATAAGTTACAGAATAAGAATAATGGGAAAATGTCCTATAAGAAAATATTTGTGAATGTATGAAATATGAGATTCATCAATAAAAGACTTTTGACGCAGTTTTATTATCATTTAAAACAAAATTTGAAAATACAGAACAGCCCACGTCATCCAGAGTCCAATTACACGCATCTACAATTATCCGAATAGATTTTGTAAGGGGAAAATGCCAAAATTGGGAATATTCTTCAAAGTGACTGCGCTTATTATTCAAAACGATGCATTCTTTTTGGTATGTTTCAACTAAAATAAGGTACATACATATTGCATTGTTCATATGCAATTTTAATGCATGTATGTGATGACCCCATAATTTAAGTTGTTTAGTTTAATTCAGGTATATTAACGTCACGTTTTGAAGCTATTTGAGGACCATTTTGCGAAGGACCTCATAATTTTGAACCGCGATCAGAAGACAAGGACGACACCTGAGTTGGCAACCCCTCTCCAAACTTCCGCACCAACCAGCGGGAGGACGTTTGTTACATTCAAGTACGGAAAAAAGACAACAAAACTGTTAGTAATGTGTATATAATACAATGCCAACCAACTAAATTTAATAAACATTATTTTTAAAAATGATAAAATTTTAAAAAAATGAAAATCCTAAATATAAGAACGATTGCAAATTATAAATGTTACACTAATTAAATATGTTTTCGTGAATAACATATGTATAAAGGGATAATGATAATTAAAATAGAACTTAAAATAAATCCATAAGTGAAAGGAAAAAAAGTTAAATATTCACACAACGCCACAAAACTATTCAATACACGGACTAAATGGATTCAAGCAATACAAATTCAAATCATAGAAATATATACGCTAATTGACGGAAAAGGGAGTTATAGAAGAAAAATAGGGTAGTAAAATCATGTTACGATATCCGTAAACTCATATATATTTGTTAGTCAATTAGATAGTCATACTTTTAACACAGTACCTTCATATTAGATTTACGGCTGTTGATTATCTAACTATCTTTATTGAATTGAGTCAATTTGGCTCACACATCAAAACGATGTTTCACGAAAAAAAGCAATTTTAATCCAATTTAAATAAATCATTTAATAAAAATATCTAATTTGGAAACATTTTTTACAAATAAATTCTCTTTTTGAAATACATATTTCGCATCCATTTTAAAATATTGAAATACATTTTATTGCATTTAGCACAAATGTTCTTATTTCTTGCAACATTGCAGCAACATTCAGTTATATCAATCGGGTTGATAAGTTTTGTTTGCAACTAATTAAATAAATTGAGAAGATTAAAAATGAAAGTTTACTCTTTAATCGCCTTGAGAAGAGATACGAAAAGTTGCATTAAATGACGTGAATTCAAAAACATTCAACCATCGAGGATATGGATTCTTGGAGAACTTGCAAAAGCGAAATGCATTTCATAATATTTATCTAAAATTATCTTCTTTTTTCCTCTCTACATAAATGTCTTCAAGTGTAAAATATTTACGGTTTGGCAAAAACACAAGATCTGATTCCCTAACAAATCATTCTCGATAATGGCCCCGAAATTTTTTAAACAATTATCGGCGTTGAAGCAAGAATGATGTACTATGAGCAGCGGAGTATGAAACTGAACGTCTGCGAGGTAGAATTCAAATTTACGTCTGCGTAACGTTGATGACTCACGAGTAAACCTTGGTTTCATTCACGGATGAAAAGCGAAGAGCTAATGCAGCATAATTCTAACAAAGAATTATGAAAGAAACACAGGTGGCCTACAAATACAAAATCAACGGGAGTGGTCTTCCCTATACTTGCTTGTATACTCCTACCACATGTAGAGAAAAAAATAAGCTAAAGGGCAGTAAAACGAACAAGAACCCCTAACGCAATGGAGAAAAAAAAAATAAGTGAGACATCATACCGATTTCCAAGGTCGTCCCCACGCGGAGGAGT
>BGPR01019965.1:0-28473 GCA_013235015.1 Araneus ventricosus
GAAAGAATTAAAACATTTTCCTGGTTTCTCCTATTTAATTCCGAATTAGATTTCTCTTTACTCCCCAACCACTGGGTTACAAACAACTTTTAACAATACATTCGCGAAAGATGTCTTTCCACATTTAAAATCCCGCTTTAATATGCAATATCTGTTTCGTGGAAAAAATGGAAGCCTTAACAATAATACGCGAATTTCTTAAAAATATATTTACTGTAATAATCCGCAGATACAGTTCGTCTTCAATATCTAACAATTTATACCAATTTTTTTCTCTTCTATGTATTTTTTAACAGTTTCCGTTTTTAATTGCATGTTAATTTTGGCAAAAACGGATTGAATTTCATTTTTTTACCTATCGGCAGAATATGAAATGTCCCTCGCGTTTTCTAAATGCTCTTTGTTCTTTCCGTTCTTCGTGGCCATTTGTTATTTTTGATGGTGACCTAACGCAAGTTTGCCCTAATTAGCATATTCGTACATTAATCTAATATGAGTCTGAGATTTCGTGCGCGATCGGATAATCTACCATTAATTTATGGTTAAAATTAGTAGTTGGATCTGAAGCTTTTGAACCTTAAAGACCATACCGTATGGTTCAAACCAGATCCTTTTTAATTAATTTGTACAATGTACATGTTTCAATAAATTGTTTCAAATGCACAGTATAAACACATTCATTCGGAAGTATCATTAGCTTTCTGAACTCTTTTTTTAAATCTCCAATCCTACGTTCAGTATCAAAATGAATTAATGTAACTAAAATATCTTTGCCAGCTGTAGTCTCCCAAAACATTAACAGATTCACTTGCTCTTATATCTAACACTATATAATATTTCAATTGCTTTTTTGGTATTTTCTAAAGAAAATATGCGAAGAAAAACTTACCTACTCCACGATTTGATTTATATCGGAAAAACGATCTTAGAGATTCCGGGATAAAGGATTTTTTAGAAGGAATCAAAAAATTCCTCTGAAATCGGGGAATTTTCATATTTGCTCTCCCATGATTCATTGGTAAACAAATCACCAAAATCTCCTTTGAAATAATCTTCCCATGAGCTTGGTTGTGAATTCTGCTCACTTTCTTGTAAACTTGAAGTTTTGTCCGGACGCCAGAGTAGTATTCAACTTGGAACTAAATCTTTAATTTGCCGTAAATTATATACAGTGTGCCCGCTAAAGTCTGTTGTCATCCCAATAATTTCTGAACGGCAAGAGCTATAGTCATAAAAGTGAGGTCTAGGTATAATAAAGTTGCCATGCGCTAAGCAAGAAAATCGCTTACAGCACCACCTGGAGGCAAAATTCGGAGTTCGCGTTCTTATCTCAAAAACGGTACGAAATACGGGGAAAAAGTCAATTACAAAGTTGTTCAGCATCATCGATTTATTACAAAAAACATCTTGCGCACAAAAATGATACAAATGAAAAGCACAAAACACATATTTGTTTGATCGCGTTGAACAAAACTGCACTTGCCGGAAATAAGGCTCATCTATTTGTCATGCTCAAAATGGTGTCCTTCAGCAACAATACACATCTGACACGGGGCTGCACATTGCACAACATGGCAGGTGACACGCTGGCATAAGCATCCGTAATACGGTTTCGAAGTTCCTGAAATGCTGGTGGAGGGGTTGAACACACTCGCTGTTTGATGCGTCCCCACAGAAAAAAGTCCAATGCGTTCAGGTCAGATGAACGTGACCATTCTACGCAACCAACATACCCGATGACTTGTTGCTGGAATGTATCCCGAATGTACTGTTGGACACTTGATACCTTGTACGGAGGGGCGCCGACGTGTTGGAACCTTACATTCCGGAGGTCACTCAACGGCAAATTCTCTAGAAAATCGGATATTACGTCCTTCCTTTTCTCTTTTCTTCCGCGTTATGTCGCGTTACAATTTTGGGAGTTGTGAACCAAATAAATATGCATTTAACGTCTTCTATTTTTAACATTACTGTACGGAAGGTGTCTTCTCTTACTAAATCGATGATGATGAACAACTTTGTAACTGACTTTTTCCCCAACCGTTTTTGAGATAAGATCGCTAACTCCGAACTTTGCCGCCAGGTGGCACTGTAAGCGCTTTTCTTGCGTAGAGCATGACAATTTTACTATACCTAGACCCCACTTTTATGACTATAGCTCTTGCCGTTCAGAAATTATTGGGGCGACAACGGATTTTAGCGGGCACACTGTATTTCAACAACCCAGCATAATAAATGGCACAGATTAGCTTTCGCTACAATGAAGTCCTACCCCTAAAAAGTCCGAAATCAATTAAAAATATAATTTAGTAAACGAACATAACGGCAAGGAAGCGGGTAACAAAAAAAGGCGAGCGGAGGAAGGGGTCCCAAAGGAGACTAAAATTGGCTATCGCTTCTATTTTCATAAAAGGACACTGCCCCTTTGCAACAAGTAGATGTTGTGATCCTAAAAATTACATGGGGAGAAGCAGGAACACCTCAACATTGCCGGAATGTTTGTTTCCGTGATGATAGCGAGCTTCACATCCGGTTTAGTATTTTATTTTGTCTTATCTTGTTTTGGCTTGATCATCAGCTCAGAAATGAACAGTGCGAATGAACTAGTAATTCTGTAAACAATAGACCTCGCACCCTCCCCCCCCCAAAAAAAAATAATAATTCAAGATCTGTTATTCGTCGCCATCTTCAAAAGTTTATCCAATGTTGTTATTCATTTTGAAGACAATGTTGTCTCCAGGGGCACCAGACATCATAATCAGTCTCTCGAAGAGGTACCTTCTTTTACCCCATATATAGGGGAGAGTGGGGTAAAACCAGGTAGCTAAGGTTCGAAGGTTTGTTAGAGCTAAAATATTCGATATAGAGCTCTCAAATTTTATTAAAATATTCATTGTATATCAGAGTACAATATATCTTTCCAGAGAAGCCACAGTTTCATTACTTATTTTATTAATGATTTTTTTATAAAAAAAAGTCAAACCACCCGGTTTTACCCCACTAGTGTGATAAATCCGGGTACACATGTTAATGTTATGAGAAATTAGGAAAACTCGATTTTCATTCGAAAAGTTGCAATCATTTTTATTTTATATGGCAATTTAAGAATGCCAGATACAATATTCACATGTAAAGTAGTTGTCTTCTTCCTCCGCGCCACTGCAACTTTTGTTGGCTCAACTAAGACAGTTTTTGCATTGGATTAACCCTTCTTCTTTATTTAAATTAGAAAATACATCATTAAAATATAAACAATCAATGTCTTATGTGTTTTTATCATCCTAATCGGAGGAATCATCAATACTGACTGTCCCGGTCTTACGCCACTTAGAGTACCAGTTTTACCCCGAGTGCAGAGGTTATAAAATCTAAACTGAACCCGCAATTATTGGAGTAAATCCTCATTGTTTGATAGGGTATAAATTCTTAGTAAACGTATAATAAGCTGGACTGAATATAATTTTTAGAACTGTAATGATTTTTAAGTAAAAATAATTTAAAATCAAAAGAACATTAGAGAGTAGACGTCTTAAAAGAGATAAACCTTTACAGATGCAGTGAATTCAACAGTTACAACTCGCCACAATGACTGTTTCTTTTTCTTGACTAGTAGAGTGTAATTCAGTATCTGTCTGTTAGAAATTTATTTTAAAATTTATTACACCGATTTTTAGCATTCATTCGCTATTGAAATTAAGTAGTCTGTTTAATTGAGGAGATGGCTTTCAAAATATAATCTTTAATTAGGAAAATAAATGAATTTACATTCCAAAAATATTTAATTCTTAAGATTTACTTCCATGCTTTTAATTCAGATTTATTGAAAGTATCTCGCATTTTGTCTTCGGATATAATTTTATGAATTTGTAAACTCGATTTAGAAACGACGACGAAGTAGTAAGAAACTCCAAATGATAAAATAAATAACACGACGATGTTTCTATGTTGGCATTTTTTCTGTAAATTGCGTGATGTAAAACTCATTATGCTCAGAATGCAATGGTTGATGCAATACAGTCTAAAACATGATCATGTTACAATGTTTCGGCCTAGAGATTAGAATTTCTTTTTATAAATTCATTACAGCATCAGATAAAAAAATGTAGTAAGGTAAAAACACACACAAAAATTCCGAATCCTAAATTTAGAGCTCATAAAAATAGACACGAGTTTTAACATATGAGCATTTTTGCACTTCGGAAATTTTCAAGTTCAGTAAAATAGGAGATTGTAAACGAATACGTCTATCTTACGACGAGCGCGTGAGCAGTGGTGCAGCGACCGTGGGGGATATACTTAACAGTGACGGACTGGCCAGGTTGCTAGTTTGCCTGATGGCAAATGGGCCCCCTTACACAGAAGTCAATATGGGCCCCCAGGATGTATATGTATAAAAGAGAGAAAGAGAAGAACTCCTTTTTTCCCAGCGAATTTCTTGCACCTTTTCTCAAATAGCAAATAGTTTTATGTTAAACCACACAAACTTTTCTGTGCAAGGCCAGAACGCAATAACCACAAGATTTTTATTCTTCTTGGAGGCTGCCGGCAAGAAGGAGGGGATAACCTCCATGTGCTGGAAGGATATGATCCTTGGAGGTGTCTAAACAGAGCGCTTTTTGTTGTTCTTTGTGCATTTTGCTGTCTTAAAACTGAGTGCCAGCCGAACTCGCCTATCTTCCTAAAGTAAAAGAGAAAAATGTCTCTGAGGTGCCGACTTCCACCCTCCATAGTATGTTTGCACCAAATTTAGTAATTCTAGGCTCAACAGACAAATGTATAAAATGTCAAAAGACCGACAAACATCTACATATACATTCGCTTTCATTATTTGTAGACATTTGCATGCAAAAGCATGGATTGTAATCAAAACATAGAAATAACACTATGTTATATATCACGACATACCATAATATTATTTCTTCAAATTTTTATTGCATAAAAAAATTATACGCAGCAATTCTACACCAAACTGATAATCTCTTTGTTTTCACCTATCTTATTTGTAATTGATATAATATAAAAATTTTATTTCGATATATGTGAAGATGAATGTTTGTCTTTTACACAAATCTGCAATTTTTACTCTATCTTGATAATATTTGACACAGGTGCTTTTTAAAATAAGAGGAAAATCTCTGTCAAATTTTCAAAGTCAAAAGTTAATTCAAATTTCAATTAATTAAAAAATCCAGAAAGATTGACGTTTCTTCATGATATCTTCAAAAATATAATTTCACAAGAATAATTTTTACATCATTTTAAAAATTCAAAAAATTATCTTTTTAATGATATCAATCTAAAGACATATTACTTGTAAAATTACTCCAATTTCAAAATCATCCAAAAAAATTTTCTTTCTTATCTATTATAATGGGATGGATGCCCTACTAATGGAGTACATTTTTCTTTCACACATTGTCGCTAAAGTCGCATGCGAAAAATTTAAGCTAGGGAATTTAAAATCAGATAACTTTAATCATATTTTCGTTAATTTAACGCGAAAGTTATATTAACCCTGTGGAGGAGAAATTTATTCTTTTAAATTAAATTATGTCATATACAATACCCATGGGTTCATTCTTGGTTATAATATTGATTCCCTGGTGTGCATCTTTAAAAATAATATATTGTTACCAATTTATTGCTTTAGTTTGAACTCATTTAATTCTGCATGGAAGAGCAAGTTATTAACATTTAATTTTGGTGTTGGCTGGACCTTGAAGAAAGGATTCAAAATAAAAATTTTCACTGAGAGATTGTTTTGAGTAGTAAGCATTAAAAAGAACAAAAATGAAATACACAAATTTGTAGAATGCAGATGTGAAAAATAAAATTTCTGAATTCCAAAGCTTGTATGTCTCACCTTGGTCAAAATACATGCTTGAAAGCTAAGGTATTACAGGCCATTTTGTTCAGATCACTACCAAATGTGATTAAATATTAGAAATTACGATCTGTTATTTTTTTATCAAAGTAAATTGTAAACAATGCATTTGCCTAAAATTTAGTGAATTTTGGAAATATTCTTCACCTGCCAAACGTGTGAGGGATTATGTGCTCAAGGTAATAATAAAAGTTTAATTACTAACAAATATTTAATTCATATTTATTTAGAGTTAATTTAGCTAACAGTTTTAATTATATTCAAGGTGGTTTCTATGTAATTCCGACCATTATGCTTGTATTTAATCTTTTACTGACAAATTTCGTTTTCCTGTTACGGTTTGTATCCTAATATACCTGCATGGACTGAAAATATTAAATTAAATTTAGAAGATCATTGTCTGTAAGGAGTTTGAAATCCATTTTTGCGTGAGGAATAATGTAATGATATTAGTGAAATTTCAAAGCTAAAGATCATGACCATATTAAGAAATTCATTGTCCAAGGAGAACTTGGAAATCTATATTTTACTCTCTATTCAAATGAAATTGTTAGATTATTTGGATTCAGAGTAATTATTAATAGATTTGCACAGTCATCTAGTAAACTCAACAGTTTTCTGACTTTCCCTTAATGAAGTGGACCACATGTCATACACTTCTGCACTTTTCAGTTGTTAATCTTTGACAGTCAGAAATATTTTTTTAAAGATTGAAATTGGTAAATAATTTGCAAGTTATTTTCAGTTTGGTTAAAAAAATTCTCAAAATTACAATATAGTTGCAAAATTACAGTATTCTATACGACAACCAAAATTATTTAATATTCAATCATAAAAACTGTATTTATATTTGGTATCTCTTACTACCAATAATATGTATAATACACATATATTGTAACTAGTAATAAATATAACAGCTATTTAGATTTGGAAGAGATTATATTAAATTATTATTATTAAATAATAATATAATTTATTATATTATTTATTTCATTCATTATATTTTTAAAAAATAAAATTAAAAAATTATAATGTAAGATAGCATTGTAGATGTGATAGGGCCCCTATTGACTCATGGCAATCACTATTTTCAGACCCAGTCCGTCACTGATAGTAAATGTGACCATATGTCCAATTTTAAACAGGACAGTCCCGTTTGCAAGATGTCCTATCCCGTTGTTCCCAAGCACAACTCCAGGACGCAGAAATGTCCTGTTTTCAGAAATAGAGCAATTTCAAACAAAAAGGCACCAAAATTCAAGAAGTCTGTTGATAGTGCCTAGCAGCACTGCTATCTCGCACATATTTCTAAATTTATAACACCGAAAGGAGAGACAGAATGAAACACTGGGAATGTTTTAACTGAAAATCATTGAGCGGAATTGTTCAAACTCATTCAAGATAACAATTTGAATCATACTAAATTTCGTATAATTATTGAAAATACGCTGTGTCTGTCCTGCACTAATGCACCCGTAGAAAGGGTCTTTTCTCTAATGAATAATTTGTGGAAATACGAAAAAACAAAGTTGCAAATCAAAATTCTTAAAGCAACGTTGATTACCAAAGTAAATTTTAGTTAATCCTGCCAAGAATTTCATTCTTATTTGAAATCAATGCCAAATATACTAAATAAAAAATTTGTTCTTCAGAAAAATACATGATCAAATAAATTATTTCCATGCTTATTATATTCATTCCTGCTTTTTTCATTAATAAATAAAAACTGAAAAAAATGTGAGTTTTCTTGAATACTCATGCTATTACCTAAAATTTAGTAGATGCCCCATTTTGGGGAGAAAAATAAATGGTCACGTTAGGTATGAATGCCCTGGACGCTATTCTAAAGAGGGGGGCATTGAGACAAAATCCATTTATTCCTCTTTTTAAAGTCAAATATGACGAGGGGGCGAAAAAATATTTCAATGCCTCCTGTGACAATTACCCTTGCTAAACCGCTGATAACGACAGGGGACGAAATGATCATATGTCCCGGGCGCTATTTACCCTCCCTACACCACTTCGTGTGAGCTGGGTTTCGAATACAGAGTTAGACAATATTCTGAAGGGAAAAAAAATGGTCAATGGATATATTATAATTTCTACAATAATTAAATCAAAAATGAAATAAATTATATGTGTAGTTTTAACAGCATAAATATTTTTAAATTCAATTTATTCAGCATCGATAAAACTGTGGCAACTTTTCCCTGTATACCAAAATTTTGCAGTAATAATCAATTTTATTGTCCAAGTCTTTACTCTCTTTGCTTTTAGAATCTCTCTCTGGATCACACCATTCTTTTAGGATACCACATATATCATGTTAGTGATCACAATAATAATTTTCAGTGCATTAATCAAAACATACAAATAGATATTTGTACTTTCTGACAAAAATTTTGCAGTGTGAAAAATTAGGTTGAGGAATATCAACATGGAGCACCAACTATATCAGAGTTTAGTTTAGTGTGTGATATACAGTTTTACGTAACATAAAACTATTGATAATTGTTTGAATTCCAACCTCGTAATAGGTTCCAGAACTTTTGCAATGATCGATTATTACAACTATACAATAAAGTAAATAAAAATATAATTGTTTGGAAATTTTACAAATTTTCAGCATATGTACAAATTTAAAATCCAGTGTGTTATTTTCACTGGCCTATACCTATTTTAATTCTGAACTTTATCATGTAGAAACACAAAGCTATAGATTTGATGAATGAAATTAAGAAACTCAGAAAAATAATTGAAAGCACATAGTATTGTTTATATTAACGTGTTTTTGTTGAAAATATATGTATTCAGGGTATGTTCATGCATAGGTACTGTGGAACTGCACCTGCTCTCCCAACTTTTTTCAGTGTATATATATATTATAACTTTATTTAATTTTTCACTCTCTATATATAAAACGCTAATGTATGTGGCACAGATAAGAGGTTACTTTTTCTTTTGTCGATGGCAACGATCAGTTTGTTTACAAAACAAAACCGGTAGCCTCCTCCAGCTTAGGCAAAATTTCATAGTTGTAACCTGTTACTATATTCGTTCTGGTGTAAAATAACTTTTTCTCGAAAAAAAAAAAAATGATTTTAAGATGAAGAATTCACAATATTTTGAAACTTGGGATGAAATGATTCAAAAGATCAGCTAGAAATGAAGCAGATGGGCTTAGGTGATCCAAACAATGTTTAGATGAACGTCAAAATAGTTTAAGTCAGTATGTCCTGTCGTGTCAATTCACAAATTGAGGTCTCAATTTTCTTGTTTTTAGTTAGAAAAATAAGTAACACAGAAAAATAACTCTTCATATCAGCAGTGTGAAATTTTATTTTTTTAGTTTCCTTCCTCAAGAACTTACTGTAGATTAAATCATATAAAAAAATTTGAGCAGCACTTGTGTAAAAACAGGAGGAAAAAAGGCCAAAATAGCAGTTAAAGTGGTTATATCCACATCAGTCTGCGTGTATACAAAAACGGAGCTGACATAAAATTATTTTCCATCATCAGATTTCATCCATCTTGGGGCTTATCATCAGCTATCAGATGGAGATCTCTCCCGACTCCTTGTCGGGTGGCATGCATCATCTCGGATGAATGGTCATTGTAAGTAGACACTGCAAGCTCACGGGTCTCGTCCCAGTCATATAGGCACCTGAAATGTTAATAATAATGAGTCATCTACAATAAAAGTTAGATCAACTGTCACACACACAATTTCTGTTATCCTTCATCGTCTAAAACAGAGGTTCCCAACCTGTGGTACGCATACCCAATGGGGGTACGCTAAGGAATGGTTGGGGGTACGAGAAATCAAAGTTTGTAACGGCGGAAATGACAAAACATAAGGAATTAAAAGTTACAGAATTTTCTTTTCCCAAGTGAATACTTACTGTTTAATAACTATACCACTTGAAAAGTTGATTATCTCAGAATGTAATTTTTAGCCATCCTTATATGTTAATGCAAAATTATTGCATTACTGATTACATTTATTTTGGCCTTGAACTAATACTATTGCAAAAATGCAATAAAAGACAAATAAAAAAATACTTTCAGCGAATGTTATTAATTCGAGTCATTTGATGCTTAAAACTGACGCCTAAGCCGGCCGTAATCAGCCATGCAACTTCTATACTAGTGGGGCGGATTTCAGCCGGTTGCTGTTCCGAAAGGGGGTGTTGGATGCAAAAACTGTGCCATGGCAGGGGGAGTCTGTAGCATGCGCAGTCTTCTGGCAGCTTCCTTTAAGAGCCCGGATTGTGAGCGTTGTTCCAGTTGTGTAGTAACGCAGCTATGCAGCAATAGTGACTGTCGTTCTTGTTTTTTATTGGTTTTATAATGTTTTAGCTATTTTAATAAAGTATCGTTTTACATTGAGAGACATTATCCAACAGATCTAAGAGAGAATCAGGTAGATTCAGAAAACCTGCTTAGTCTTTTACATGTGTTGGCATATTAGATGCAACAGGGAGGAAAGGAAGTTGGGCGAGTGGTCATTAAAGGGACCCTTAGGGGAGAGATGAAAGGCCCGACATTCATATCTCCCACCACTGGTAGCGAGGAGAAAAGAGGGAACAGGGCGGACGAATCCATTCCACAGATCAATTACTTAGCAAACCTCTGTATACAACTGTGCTCAGATTTTGAGAACTCTTAGTAGACAGAGGATTAAGTTAACATAAGCCCTTAACATTACTGATAAAAACTTCTTTGCATAGATGGATGGTTGGTGTGTGTGTGGAGGGAAGGATATGACAGTAGGGGGTACGCGAAAATATAAAGATTATTTAAGGGGTACGTGAGGGAAAATGGGTTGGGAACCCCTGGTCTAAAAAATATAAGATATGGAACATGCCCGTGCAGAAAGACACAGAAGAAGAGGACAGACTTTTTCAAAGTAACACAGGTTTATAGTATTAAAATACATTCCTGTACTTTACTACTCTTATGTTGAAATTTATATTGATTGTTTCATAAAATCATAAACAATATGTTCGCATTCTTCACTTTTAGATTATTTTATTTTCATCCCTAGCCTGTAGAGAAGTCATGTTATTGTACATATGCATTAAGAGATTTCTGTTATCCGTCACAGCCCTGGTCCAGACAGTGATGGTTAATCACTGGTGGTTTTACTGTACATATTTTGAAAAATGAATTTAATAAAAACATATTTCTATAAATGCATTAAAAAGTACAATTTTTTACTTTTTAGTCTTTAATTTATAATTCATTATCTATAAATATTATGGAATCTTCAAATAAATTTTTTTTCTCAAATTCACTATCGGGTGGGGGTTCACTAGAATGGAATCAAACTTTCATTAAATTAATCTATGAAGCTGCTAAAATATTAAAATAGTGTATTGTCACCAAGAACACACAAGCATACAAAATTTCAAAACTCTAGCACAGTTTCTAGTGAGTGAAAAATTGATTACAAAATTCCATCTTTAGAAACATAAATCAAAGCAAGTTAAAACAAAAGTGTACAAGCTCATTTTTTGTGATTTTCCTACCTCAAAAGTTGGACATCTGAATACCACAAATACTCTAATAAGACTCTTTAACCTGTTAACACTCATATTAATTTAAAGCATAGGTTTCAATAAATTTTATTAAATTATGTTCAAAACATCGATATATTTAGATTAAGATAGCAGTGAAGTAAAATTGAATTATGAAATTTTTTTTTCGGTTTTTCTTTTCTCCCCCCCCCCTTCTTTTCTAAAAAATATAAAAAAATCGGTAGAAAATCACTTAAAAAACTTTTTTATACATATATATTAAGTTTTTAAAATACATGAAACAAAAAAAAAATAAAGATTACTTCCTATGTCCCTGTATAACCTCAAAATTAAAACAAGAAAAAGCAAAATATTTCAAAATGACAGCATCTTAATTTCAAAATCTAGCTGATAAGTAGTATATGCCTGTTCAGAACTGTTAAGAAGTTTGGGAATCAGGGACGGCTCGTGCATAGCGACTGCAGAACTACAGCACCCTCAACTTTACCCTTTGTGTAAATCTAATCAATTCATTTTATTCTGCATGCAATATTTAAATCCATCAACAATCTAATGCAATTTTACATTAAACAATTTTGATCTTCAAATGAAATGCGAGAAAAACTGATGCAGAAAACCAAATATCCGAAGGAGCACAAAGGAAAAAGTAACAACTAAAATAAGAACTGTGAATCCTTACAACATCGAATTCTGCATGCACAGTTACACACCATAGGTTTAGCCTACCATCCTTTTATTGTTTTTTTGCTTCATTTCCAATTTATGAGGAATAATAGTGGTGATTATTGATTTATAAATAGCAGTTTCTTAGCTATTCCTGTAATTCAAAATAACACTCCATTGATTTAAACAGTCCAATTTTGATAAAAGATTGTGGCCCAATCTAGGCAACTCTTGGACAACAACAAAATCCCCTAACCTTATCTTTAAATTTTTTTAATGAAATTATTAAAAGTAAATTCTAGCCAAACAATTTCCTATCTGAGGATATAATACATTTTCTTACTTAAATTAAAACAGTATAAGGGCGTTTTGTTAAAATAATTAATTGATGATACCTAAATCTAAACACTTGTTCTTGAACTGTAACCATATACCACTTTCTCCTAAAAAGGATTTCATACACCACATTTACATGGTTACAACACAACTCCCTTTTTTATGGTCCAAATATTTAGTAGAATAAAAGTTATGATACTGGTATAAATTCAGCGACCTTCTTGTGTATCACATTTCTTTCTTTTTTTTTTTTTTAATGAATGCACAAAACAAAAACATTGGTATGCGATAGGATCTAAATAAGAGTATTTTTAGGTCCTATTTATAGACCCAGGAGCTCATATAAAATTAGTGTCAAAATAAAAAAATAAATAAATGTTAACACTTTGGAAGTGGGAAATATAAAAATACATCTTTCTCAAATTACCCAACATCAAAATTTTAATTCTAGAATTTGGCTTGCATACTAGTTCAGATAAGTTGGACATGCTAATAGATGTCTGTAGAATACGTTCACTTTTTTCTTTTATGGTATATACATTGTCTAGAGTAACCAGAAATACTGCTTATCTTTTATATGAGCTGGCATCTAATTCATATCCTGCACACAATGTGTTAACCTGAAGAATCTGGTTGATATGATCTAATTGATCTACCTACTATCAACTTAAGATGGTACTAACTATAGCAGAAAAAGAAACACCTCTGCAGCACATTTTTCCTCACAAATATTTTGTTAAATTTTAAAATTTTTCACATTATTCTGTTTCATCATCACATCTTTCATTCTTTCTAGGAAATAACTCTTCTTGAGCATTTCTTAATACAAATAAATCTTGTGCAATTAATTTAAGACACAAAGATAAAATAATGAATTATTACCTATAAATTGGCCGGACAAACTTCATACGACCTTGTTCAGTAATGAATTTTACTGCTTCAGGAATAATATCTTTCCAGTGAGCACGTAAGCACAGCCTTATCCATCTGAAAAAAATTAATACTAATTTTAAGTATTTATATAGACATGTATGCAGTGGCAGCTCAGAAACAAGTAGTGCTGTAAAAAATTTTGTTGGCACTTCTGCAGTCGCAAAATAAGCAATGCCAAAACACAATAATCCTGGGTGAGAAAAATCGCCCTGTTTTTAAGGAGGTTTTTACAATTTTTTCTTGTTTTTTTTCTCAATAAAAAAAGCAGCGCTTTAACAGTGTTCCAGAAGCTGTAAAAATATGATGTCTTGAAAGTCTGAACTGTTAATTTTTTCTTACCTCCAAATGATAATAAGATTGATCCCTCCTCATAAAAACAAAAGAAAACAAATATTTAATAAACTAGACACATTTCTGTTGAGGCAACATGAAGCAAAACAGAAACCCAGAAACAAAGCACAAGAGAAATCAAAGAAAAACAAAACGGGGAAGCAAAGATAAACTTCCGCTGGAAGCGAGGGGAAAAAAAAAAAGAGAGCATCTTTCTCTTTCAGTTGGCCTCGTTCAGTAATGAATCGTCAGAGCTGGGTGGAATGCAGCCCAAGCCACCTACCGCTAAATTCAAAGGGAGAAAGGGTTGCTTTTTTTCCTCCTGATTCATTGCTCAGCTGTGCACAGTGGACAAATTTTGGTGATTTAGATTAAAGAACACACAAATATACAGGTGTTGAGGTGCTAAAAGCTAGATATAAATTGGATATGATATATCACAGCTTGTTTTAATTTGTTGCTTAAAGCAATCAAACTATTTAATGCAGTGTAAAAAATTTTAATTTTGAACTTTAAATTTTGTAAACAGCATAAAAATCAATAAAGTAGTATACAAAGTTGTGGCATACAAATCAATAAAATTTTTGATACATAAAAAACTTACCTGAATTTAATTTCAGCATTATTTCGCTCTCCTAATTTGTAAGCATCTTTTAATTTCTCTACTTTCTTAATACCTAAAGGCTCCTACAAACAATTAACAGAATTAGTTAGAAAACATATGGATTTATTAAACATAAAAAACTGAGTAACATAACTTTAATTAAAAAAATTCTAAACTTTAATTTTGAGCTATTCTAAATATAAAACAATGTAAGAATAAATCAGAATACAAATACAAGAATCTCAGCTTGCTACAACAAACAATCTTATACATCGCTTAGGTTATTCTGCGTGTATTCAGAGTGGCAATCATTTCTGCTGTTTAATTTTCTCCAACTTTCTTATAAACAGGTCACAGATTTACTCAAGAAAGATGCAATACAAAATCACATACATATTGGCAGAGTGCTTAAGAATGAAATAATCTGTTTCTTTCTATTGGGGTCTTCCCTATTCATTCTGTTTACAAACACACAAATCAAAATTGAACACTAATTCCACTAACAGAAAAAAAATTATAAACACAAAATGAAAAACTTCTAAAAGAAAATATTAGCTAATAGCATGCACTTTTAAATCAAAAGGAGTATTGTATTAAAATTTTTTAAATATTCATTGACAGCACAATTGCATTGACTTTTAGCCTACTAACCATAGTAAAAATTCAACTGCACATTAGTAGAATGCTTAATCTATTTGTATCATACAGAGAAAAGTGGAAAATTGATCCTTATCCCCTTTTTTTCTTTACTGCATAAAAAGAAAATATTTTAAAAATACATTTTAAATAAAAGATGGCTCGAATGAACTTTGTAAATTTTTGTGGCAATCGGTTTCAAATACATCAAAACATACAAGAAAAAAATGCAACTAATATATCAAATAACAAATTTCAATTAATTTAATGTGTTTAGTATTATTTTAAAATTCAGAATTAACATAGGGAGAATTTTAAAGATACACAAAATAAAAAATGTTGAAAGAAAATATTAACAATAAAGTCTCTTGATACTCTGAAGATACCATAATTTAACAAAAACATCTATATTCATTATGATTTCAACACTCGGAGAAAAAAGAGCATGCACAAAGTTAAAAAAAAAAGATCATGCACACACACACATAAAAAAAAATTAAAAATGAAAAAATAAATTATTCTGGTACAACTCCTATTTGATATTAAACCATCTTAGTAGCAAACATCACCTGTGCATTGTAAACATCTGAATGCTATTATATTATAGATTTTTATCTCAAAATGTATTATCTAATTTAATTAATAAAAGGGAATATGTACTTATACCATGAAAAACAAACATCTTTAAATCTATAAATTGAAATTTACTTATGAAAAAAGGCTAAAAAACTGTCATATCTCATAAAATTAGAAACCCAGTGTTAAAATAAATTTCCCTGATTTTTGCAGATCTCCCGGAATTCCCCGACTATTTCTGGTTTCCTGGTCGGCTGGCCACCCTGTGTACAGAAAATATCCTACTCTATATAAAAAGTACAAATATATTCTACTTTCATAAAATATGCTATTAAAGTATTAAACTTTTGGTAATAGTATAATAAAACGGAAAATGTTCAGGTATAGATCAGAGTATTTAATGCTAGTGATAATTCATGTATTTCAATAAAGTACTAAAATATTTAATTAATATAAAGCCTCAACAAAAAACCATCAGCAAAATAGAAATTCAAGATTTAATTAATACATGAAATAAACTGTTATTTATTTTTTGCAAAACAACAAGTTTACTAATTCCACACTGATTTCCTCTTACATGCAATTTGAATGAGATAACATAAACAATTTTCACATCTCTTTGAAATTTCATTAGTGCAAAAAAAAAAAAAAAAAAAATCATCAGCAATAATTCTGCATCTATAAATTATATGAGAGGAAAGATTTATTATAATTTCAATAAAATTCAAGCATTACCTCTTGATCTAAGAAGCCTAAAAACTCACTAATCTGTGGAGATGAGAAATCTTCAATATCTTTTAGAGTAAACTGGCCCAGGTCATTCTCATCTGCTTCTATCCAAGCTTTACGCAAATCTGTACATTTCTTAGCTAAGCTGTAATCATACCTAAATAACAGAAAAATTCCAAAGATGAAGAATGTACAGTAAAAAAAAAAAATTCAGAAATTTAAAAAAAGATGTTTGGATTATCCGGAATTCTTCTGAAAGGCTTCAATGAATTTCGGCAGTTGGGCAAAAGGCCGCACGAGCAGACGCTTAAGGGCTATTGTTCTGCAATCATTATTTTTTTAAATAGACATATTGTATTATGAAAGTAAAAAAAAAAAAAAAAAAAAAATCTAAACTGTACTTTAGCAAATGAAAATAGCAGGTACTTGGTAATAATTGTTTTATTTATGAAACAAGTAAATATATGTAATTGTAAATAAATGCTAAGGCTGCATAAGAAACTTAGGAAGGATGCAGGTTCCCCATCCCTGTGATCAGGGGTCGATCCAGGTTTCTTTTTAGGGGCCCATTTTTGTGAAAAATTTTTTATCATGTAAAACGTCCAATTTTAGCAGTCATATTTCTATATTTTACATTTAATATCAAAAGTATTTCATTTGACCACATATATGCAGTAATTTGATATAATTCTGAAAAAAAAAAAAAAAAAAAACCCTCATATATACACTTTGTCAGATTGAAAATAAGGGTCCGTTTTTGTGAATTTGAGTTTTGTGAAGGGGCCATTTCTATGAATTTGAATTTTGTGAAGGGGTTGTTTCTATGAAGTGGAATTTTGTTACATTGAAAATTATAAGTGGCCACTTCACTAGTAGCTGAGGAATATAGAAATAACCCCATAAAATGAAACAGTTTCCCTTTGAAATACAAAGTTTCAAGACACTGAATATCAATTATGTTTGAAAAAATTAGGATCATACTCCAGATTGTTTATCTTGATGTAATGATACATCTTGTAGCTTTCTCTGGAACGTCAACTTGATTTGTTACTGACTATAGTATATGATTAGATATTCTAGGAATAATTGCAAATTTCCACTAAAGAAACAATCATGATCTGTTAACAAACTAAAGAATTATATATATAAAAAAAAAATGTTTATAGGGATCTTTTTTTAAAGCAAATTAAGTACTATGCAGAACAATTAAATTCATTAAAGTAAGAATATTAAATAGGCCGTATTCACGATTAAACCATCACTGCAGAATAAATGAAGTGATGCATACATATACAGCAAAAAAGCAAGCACTATGTCACTGTGCAAATGGTATTTAATTATAAATGGAAATGAGATTACTCAGGTTTAACAGGTGGCAGACCAGGTGCATACAACCAAGCATCCCAATCAACTTTATTCAGAATATCTTCCTGTAAGAGAAATTTGAAAAGATAGAGCAAAACACCACAAATAAATTATTTTCTTTACTTTTAAGTAAAATAAATTATACTATGCAAGCTTTTCAAACTCATGTAAAAATAATGAAGTGATAGATAGATCATCAAGCAAGTTGTCAAGGGAATTATGGTAAATAATAAGATCCATTGTGATGTCCAAACTATATCATGCACATAATATACCACTGACATAATTTATTACTTTCTATTAAAAGATGGAAATTAATTTTAAATATATGATTAATATAATTTAAAATTTCTCGGGAACTATTGATCCTAGCGGGATAAATTTTATATCAATGGATAGCAAATTTTATTTCGCTATTTTAGAGCTATTAAATTTGAAATTAGAATGACAATTACTCTTTTAAATTTAAAATTACTGAAATTTAGGTTCTCTAACAATGAAATAATGCTGTTTAACATCTCACAGTGCTATGGCGCGAGTTTTATTGTTGGTGACGTCAGAGCATTACCGAGAGATCTGGGCTATTGTATTAGTAATAATTTTAATAAATATAATAATTAGTAGGATGGATGAGTCAGTTGATTACTACTACAAGTTTTCTTAAATCGTAGAATTCAGCTGGACAAAACCATCCTCATTTCCTTTCCTGCACTAACTTTACTTGATACTACCAAACCTCAGCTTTGCACACATAAGAAAAAGCAAATGGAGTACAAATTATCTGAGCTTTAGCTTCTTATACAATATCCCAGGATGCCCCTTTGAAGAAATTGAGACTCTCCACGGTGGCGAGATGCACTTTTGGAACTATTCCCTAGGGCATGGCAATGCATGCACAGTAAATTCTCGATTATCCTGCATTCAAGTATCCGGAAAAATTAGAAAATGAGTTTCTCTAAAAATGTTACATCTGCATGCAGTTCCATTCACGTGGACAATTTATTTCTAGAATGCAACATCCGCTCCGCATGGAGGGGCGTTGCAATATACAGTACAGTGACATACACAGACTTGTTTTATGGTGGTGGGGAGGTTTCAAAAGAAAAAAAAAAGGGTTCTCACCTTTCGCCAAAAAACGAGACCTAAAAATGAAATCGACAACAAAAAAGAAGGTAAAGGGAGAGAAGTGATAAAAAAGGGCTACAATCTACCCCTCTCTCTCACACACACACCTTTTCTGTCACACTGAACTAGCCAAACTTTTCAGGTATCCAGAAATAAGTGTTTCCCGAGCATGCTGTTACTGTATTTTTTAGTTAAGCTTTTACTATATTTTTTTCTATACAATTATGTACAACGTAGGCAATGTATTTCTTTTAGGCACATAGGTGGTCTTTCTCTGATCAGTGATAAGGAACAAAGGAAGAAGTGACAGTGACAGATAGAAAAAAGGAGATTAGCACATACCACAGAAATATAAAAACTGGAGATTTCAAAAGGGGTGTGGTGTATGTATTTTCTGAATATTGACAGTAGAGGTGAAAAAAATAGAGTTTGAGTTTTGCTTTAGGGATTAGTGTAAATTTCATAAATTAGAATTTTTAACTATCTTTTGTACTACTAATTTCCTATCAAAGTTTACTGTGAATTTCAAGATGCATCCTTAATCAAGATTTAATGCTCTGCAGGTTCAATTGTAATTTTAAAATGCATGAAATCACTACAACAGTACAAATATTTAATAATTTCCAGAGAATAGTCAGTGTTTTCTTTTTAGGTTAAGAAAAAAAAAAATGCAATTTATTCCTGAAGTTTTATATAATTTCATAAATGGTACAGTAATACGAATACCTTGCAAACTAGTATCAAATTTCTTTTTCAAAATCTCGTTGGAAAATAAATTCTTTTGACCAAATACTGTTTCTGATTTAAAAAACAGCCTTAAACTGAATGTTAATAATGAACATTCTCTACAACGAGAGCTAATAAAGAAACTGTCAAGCAAAACAGGAAAAATATACAGATTCTGACTTACCTTATCAGAAAAATGTTTATACAAAAAAGCTTTCCATATATCAGTATCGATAGATTGGTACTTGTGTTCCTCTACATATGCTTTGAGAAATTTTTCAAAAACTTCTGTAATACGAAATATGGTAAACATGTATTTCCTAGACACATATTTACTATAACTGAAAAATTTGCAATAAAATTAAAAGGAAATTCTATCATTAGGAATTAAGTAATTAATACCATACATCAGATATTGAAGTTAATTAATATTGTAAAATTAATCCAAATTGAAAAAAAAAATACATCAAACATCCATTTCTCAATAACAGCAACAAACTAATTGCACAGTTTAAAGGATTTTTTTTTTAAAAACTGCAATTAAAAGAAAACATATGTACTGTCATAACAGCAAAATTATTTTCGCCTCAATACAGACTAATAAATTCCAATGCATTTCTAAACTTAACAAAATAGACAATTTGCATATTTTATTACAACATATTCGGAACTCATAAAATTGAGACATGAATGAAATACAACTCTGTTAAAAAAAAAAAAAAAAAAAAAAAAAACCCCCATTCTGTTGAATTTAGAAATGATATTTTATTAATGGGTTGATATTATAAACTTCGAAAAATAAAAGTTGTGATAACTTCGTTATCAGTTCTCCTAAATAAAAAAAATCTATAAAAAATAATAGCTTAATTAAAATTGCTGATGTATTTTGAGGGAAAAAAATGATTTTCATGAAAAGGACTTTAATTTATTTAATTAATTTAAACTTTATTAATTTAAAAAAGATAAAATTAAACAAAGCTTTGAAGATTATTAAATGGCTTTGAAACAATTCATTTTACTGGTGCTTTAAAAACAAATCCATACCGAGATTACAAATTAAACAGGTATTTTATAAAAATGTGTATTACAAATTAAACTTGTTAGAAGATGCCAATGTTCCAGACTATAAAAGTTTGACCTTCCAAGACTTTCATAATAATTTAAGCTGACTTAGCAATTTGAATTTGCACATTTTATCACCACATCAGCAATGCTTTATCTCAGCTCCTGTTTGAAAACTCAAACAAGACAATAAATTTTATTGGCAGCCAATGATTTTTTTAAAATATATGCTTGAATTAATAAATAGCTACAGCTCCTATAAATAAATGGATATACTGCAAAATGAAATATTAATTATATTTAAAGTTATTTACAACATATATTTAACATTGAATCACAGAACTCTATTTCAATATAAATGAGCTGTTTGAGTTTAATGACTATTATAATTAATAGAAAATTACCCATCATGGTACGACAAGTGCAAATTGCCTCTTCATTCGAGAGATTTCATGTCAAATTTGACGTGTTTCAATAGATATATATGCAAGAGAAATGTTTCACATTGATTGAAAACAAATAAATAAACATATGTTTTATGACAGGAAATATTTTTGTTTATTTACATATTATTTACACTTCTTACAAAGCACATCTCTGCCTGTCAAATGTTGCCAAAAAATATTATCAAATTATATCATCACGATTGCAATAAATAATCAGATGCATCGTGACATCCAAACTATATAATGTGCATGATATACCACCGACGTGATTTACTACCTTCGATTAAAAAACGGAAATTAATTTGAAATATATGATTCATATAATTTAAAATTTCTCGGGAACTATTGATCATAGCGAGATAAATTTATATCAATGGATAGCAAATTTTATTTCGCTATTAAATTTGAAATTAGAACGACAATTACTCTTTTAAATTTAAAATTACTGAAATTTAGGTGCTCTAACAATGAGATAATGCTGTTTAACATCTCGTAGTGAGCACTATGGTGCAAATTTTATTGTTGATGACGTCAGAGCGTTCTCGGATCAGTGAGAGACAGATCTGGGCTATTATATTAGAAATTATTAAATATACTATTATAATTCTTATTAATTATCTTAATGGATATTAATTTCAATATAAATGAGGTGTCTTTAATTTAAAATTGTAAGACTTAAAATGACACTGAAATTTATTTTGAATGAGCTCCGTTTCTAATAATACCAAGGAAGAAGGGGGATGTTGCATATCATAATGCAGTTTCTGTTTGATAAGTATGAAAGAACTTTTATTATAATTAATCAAGAGTCACCTTGAGTAGAGTAAGTATATCTTATCAAATAGTACAATTATCATTACTCAACTCTCTCCAAATGCACAAGGCATCTGAATTAAAAATGTATTTTCAAACTGCATTAAATGTTTAAAAATACGAAAACCTAACAGTTAATATAGAAGCAACTGATAAGATAATATTCATACCTGGTCCACCCAGGATACTTTCTAAGTAAAATAAAAGAGCTTGTCCCTTTTCATATGGTATTATACTAAAAGCTTCATCGGGATCAACACCTTTAAGATCAGGGACTAATTTTGTAAAATCATGCTTTTCACCAAGATGTTTAACCTAAAAAGGAAAAAAAGAAAAACAATAATAAAACATGGCCGGATTCTAGCATCAATATCTCAAAGATACATATATGCATGTGATAAATTATTTGTTTTAATATTAATTCCTGATCCAAACACAAATCAGTATTTTTAATTCATTCAATTGTATTGAATTTGTAAATCATTTAAGAATGTTTTCTCATCTCAAAAACAAATAAATTTGCCACTGCACTATTAAATAAATAGTTTTAAAAAAAAAAAAAAAAAATCACTTTTTGTTCTTTTCCTGTTATGGCTGTGATTGAGAAAGGATGATGTCAAAATGTTAATAAAAAATGACATTTCTAGAGAAATGACAGTGACAAGTTCACAGAAATACCGAATACACCTAATTTGGTTAGCAGATAAAGTTTTACTCTCAACTTGTTAACACCCAGCATCCTATTTAAAGGACAGTTACATTTCACCTCCAATGCTAAACCAAATGCATTCTAATATTTCCTTTTTGCTTTGTATAGCGAGACAATAGGTATAAAAAAAACTGCAAAAAATTTCAATGGGCATATACCACCAATTAGTCAGATTATGAAGACAAAATGCTGAAATTTGGAAATTTTTTTATTTTTCCTTCGATTTAATTTTCAGGGGTGAAAACAGCAAAGATACAAAAAAGAGGAAAATTCACGAGAGTGAGAGTAGCTACATTTTTAAGTGAGTAGAGACATGCATTAAGAAAGAGATAAGTAAACACTCATTAATGAATGATTTATTCATCACCAAAAAACAGGTAATATAAAAAAAATTAAGTCAATTCCTACTTAGGTCAACAAAGAAAAAATTTATTTTAGTTACTTTTTATTAAATAATGACAATTAATATAAATATGTATATACATATGACAGAATCACAATATTAAGTGGCAAACTTTCTCTCTCTCACATAAACACTTTCCATCTCTCTCACTAATTTATTCACGTTTCATTTTCCATTTTGTTTCCTCCTTGACTCAGACAAGAACCCAAATGAAAAAAGAATCCGAAAAAGAAATTTTTTTCCCCAGCGATCTAAATAATTAATTAATTAAATTTAATGAATGAATTAATATTTGAAAAAACTGCATTAACATCAAGTGTCATCCACTACAAGTTTAAAAAATGTATTTGAACTTGAGTGGATGAATAAAAAGTATTTTATTAACGATTGAAAATTTGAACAAGATATATTAATATATATAGGGAGAGTGTGAACTAATAGTAGGAATTGAATAAATAAATTACGAAAAAAATATGGTCTTTCTTACCTCCATTTATGAATTTTTTCAATTACAAATACTTATTTTTAACATTATAAAATCAATGTTTTTTACTCACTTTCTTAAAATAGATACAATTAGTAAATTATGTTTTATAACATCAATAATTTTTATAAAATACATATAATAAACTAAAATATATAAATCAAATTTTGGATTATAAAAGAAAAAGGCACAAAAGAGTCCTGCATAAATATCAGTTTTGTGAATAATTACAAATTAACTATGCCTTAACCTCTAAACTGCCTTGAATGAGTCAATTCAAATAGTTCTTTTTACACAAGCTCATTTTTTCGTGTCATGTTTTCAAACATATATTTAACAGTTTGGCAGCGACCACTGTTTTGTTTTAGTGCATTTAATTTTTAAAAAAATTATGGCTGCAATTCATTATTTACTTCTTCTAAAACTCTTTTTTCATCCTTCTCTCAGCTATTTTTAGCCATTCCCATCTCCATTGATTTTTAACACCTTTATCCAAATGTTTAATATTCTCGCCGCTTTCACTGGTGATAATATCAGTTCTTATCATAGACATAATTAAAAATATTAATGACACAAATCACAATTTTATAACTCTTTCGCGTAGACAGACATGAAGCAGTCCGTTTATCTGTTGTTGATTCCATTTCATTTCATTTGTCCCAACACTGGTGGGGGGGGCGGGGCATATTCAAGTCGAAAAATCATACGCGTCACCCAACTGTAGCTCCAAAGTGCGACACACTTTCGGCAGAACTAGAGGTTTCAAAGTGCGCTTGCGGTAAGGGGGAGCGATCTTCCCTCCCCTTCTCTACAGCAGCTCTTCGATCTCCTCTTCCTTCCCCCACTCCGAGGACTTCAGATATGCTAATCGCTACCCTCTAAGCAGGGTCCCGATCCAGTCAAGCCTTTGATGTACCGACTACCCACGCGAAGGGTCTTTAAAAAAATTTGGCTCTCGAACTGTCGGATTTCTGCTTGTTTGGAAATCCGACTTCTGCTATCCCCTATTCTAATTTTCATAGGTTTGCGACCTTGACGATTGCTTTTTCTCTCTCGTGTTCCAAAATTTCCATTTTGGATTTGAGATGAAAGGCCCGCTTTAACGCATTCGAACTATGCGTTCCGGTATGCTATGATATGCCGAACACTGGGAAACGAAATGGCGTCATGAATATTATGTAGAAAAATATCGTCTAAAACCTGAAAGAAAAACACTTGTGGAGAAATTTCTTAGAAATAGCAAAATAAACCTCTAATCCAAGGTCAATAGCTTGAAACCTTGCCTCCAATCCACATGATCAATCACAATGAGAAACAAGCCCTGTGTTGGAACGTCATTTTCTTCCAGTTCACTCCGTTCCCTGTCACTCACTTTCCAACAGGGAGGGCCGAGGGAATTTAGTTTCTCATCCTCGGAAGTGAATAATAGTAATAAAAAAAAAGCGGAATATGAAAATTTAAAAGAAAAAAAAAAGGCTGAGTCAAAAAGAAATATACAAAAAAGCAGAAACTCGCGGATCCGCGGAGGATTTTCACCCCTGAATTTTGAGGTGATGCAAGGAATTAGAAAGTAATGTTTATTTTTTGATATTTTAATGTATTTCAAAAATCTTTAATATTTATGTATAAAAAAGGTCTTAAAAATGAATTTTTGCCAATTTTTTAAAAATCTTTTTCTGGAAAAAAAAAAAAAAAAATTCCTTTTTTAATTTTACTTCACAGTTAACTTAATCTTGGTGTTTTAAACACACATTAATAAAATTTATTAAAAACTATGTTTTAAACTAATTTGGACATTAATAGGTTAAGCAGTTTACTGTAAATGTAAAATCAACATCCAAGCATATCATCATTTTAATGATAACTTCCATTGAACATCATATTGATGGGTCATTCTCACAAAAAAGTGCTTTTTGCAGTCCCAGCGTGATAAAAGTTAGAAAGTGCAATAAATGTCCTAATATTTTTGTTCACAAGTATAATTTAAGTTTTAAGAAAGCTATTCAACAGGTTTCTAATGAAGTAGTTTCACTATTTAACTCTCATTTTTCAATGAATATAAGACAAAAGTCCCCTCCGTGGACGTCCCTACATATGAAATTCAAAATAATATTTACTGAAACTCAAGCAATTTTTTTTTTTCAGTATTAACTAGTTTAAAGTCTCTAGTTAAGGTCTAACTAACATTTTTTTAAAATTATTTTTACTTAGTAATTAATTTTTACACTTTGTCCCCAGTCAAATACGTCTCCCTCTGAGGACAAAGAAAATAACTTTAAAAAAATATCATAAATGGCAGCTCATGTCAAATCACCATGAAAGAGTTTATAAGAGAGGCAGACAATTTGTTCTTCAAGGAAAAATTTTCATTCTATTGCAAATTTATTGAATATATTTCAATTTATTAGTTCCATTTAGAGCTTGGTAAAGTTCTCAGCATCCACTCAGTGGACATCATAAATAAGTTTAGAAAAATTTAATTTATAATTAAAACATAATATTTTGATAGGTTTAGTATCGAATTTAATAAAACAATTGTACCACTTTAGCCAAATAAAAACCAAACCACATAAAAAATGCAAAACTTAGTTTTTATCTCCTACATGGACACAGCATCTCCACAGAGAGGATGGCATTGTTAATGAAAGAGACAAAATCTCAAAAATCATGATACAGTTAGATAATTAAAATAATATTAATTAAAAGTTCTTTGGTAGATATATTTTATAAAATTTAATCATTTTCTTTTGTATTTTTTTAAAAAAAAATTAAAATTGAAATTATATTTTCAAAAAGAATTAAGGTAAAAAATTCACACCGAATATTTATAATATTAACGCTTCAATAATGTTTAAAAAAATTTTAATAGCTAAATTTATTTTTAGAAAAAAAAGGGAATATCAAAAAATAAAAAGACAAAGCAGTCAGATGCTCAAATCCAGAAGAGAAGAGAGTCGAAAAAACATAATATGAGACTTACTAGATTGTTTATTAATAAATGAATATCTGATATTCCTTAAACTAGTATATAATTGATTACTTCCTGCAAAATGTTGACTTTCATTTATATGAAATCGTTTGTAAATATTATTTAACTAATGCACAGTCAGTGTCATTACTTAAAAAGTGCTATTTATTTTCAAATGTTAAGTTTTCTTGCACTGGTTTTTAATAACTAATTTTATGGTTTAATTATAAGAAATAAACCTGTACCAAATCTGCCCAATAATTAATCAATTATGCTTTTGTTTAAAATGTGAAAGATCCGTTGACTGTCATGTCTCCTTCGTAGACAGGTCAACAATTTTAAAACTTAAAAAAAAAAAAAGTGAAAAATAAAATAGAAACATCCATGCAATTTTTAAGATTTTTTACATACTTTCGCAAAATATATATATATTTTTAGCTATTTGTACCTGTTTCATGAGAATGACCCTGATACACATAGTTGTAAAAGCATAAACAACAATAAAAGACCATTCCAAAGTTTGATGCAGGTCAGACTTTTCTATGTTAGCTAAGCAGAAGAGGAATCATGCTTCAAAGCACAGATAATAAGATAATGTACGAAACAAGCAGGAAATGGGAAGGGGGGGGGGGGGGCTTAAAAAAAAGGGTAAAAAAAACTATTTTGGACAGGAACTACAAAACAGTGATTGGACGTGGCAATATTTATGAGGAAATTTTACATTTTGATCTTCTTGAAAAACTATGGAAGATAGCACAGTAACAAAACTTTGCAAAAATCATGCTTATACATTTTTTTTTTTTTTGCTTTTGAGATACAATTTGTGAAACTATAATTTATTTACATCTTTTGCATAGTCTGTTTAATTAATATGTTGGAATTTTCATACATGTGTAAATCTGATAAATTAAATGTTGACTCTAAATGACCAATAGAGATAAAATTCTACTTACCTCACATTCCAATTCTGTCCAACCTCCAATGCATTCAAAATGTCTAAATGGCTCGCCATGCATTCGACCAACAATTTTCCGCTCAAAAAATGTCGTGAATCCTTCATTTAACCTTCAAAGAGGATTTTTTTTGTTAATAAAAGTAAAAAGTATCAGTTTTGCAGGAAACTGTCACTATTCTTAAGAAAACTAAAAATAGCAGAAGAATATTAAGGAGGCAAGAGCAAATTGAAAGTCAATGGCGATTAATGAATAAATTTTTTGGGTAAAAACTAATCTATTACTCACTAAGGTATGAAAGTACCATAAAGGAAGCAGAAAACCTTTCTACCCTTAAAAATAAGCTATTTCAAAACTATTACTTGATTTAATGAATTAAGTAAACTTTCAAACAAATATAACAAACATTACTATTGACCACAAGTTATTAATGGCATGTTTTTGTGGAAGTACGTGGGAAAATTAAAGGAAGAACACTATTAATTTTTTAAACATAAATCTTCTGAATTTGAAAGCATAAGAAAGAATACTACTACTTAGCTCAAGTATAACTTAAAGGAGAAAATGAAATGTTAATCTGCACAAAAACAAAATACAACAATCCATTTGGATTATTTCACATTAACATATAGAGAACAGTATTAATTACACAAAAATCAATAACATGCTTAAATATTAGTATTACAGTCAAACATTAAGATCTTACCAAAAATGTTCAAAATTTCTATTAGTAACTAGATTTCCAGTCCAGCTATGTGCAATCTCATGAGCAATGGTTGGAACAAGCGATTTATCACCAGCCTAAACAAAACAACACAAGAAAATGTTACAGAAAAGTCAATTTAAACACATGGTAATTTTTTCAATTTTTTTTTCTCCTAAAAATGAAACTTCCTAGATGGTTTTTTTTGTTAATTTAAAGAATATTTATTAATAGCTTAGTAGTCAGCCTTATAAGAGATACTGATTTGCAGGATAAATCCATCAGTCTATTTCTGTTAATACAAAAATGTAATAAAAGTGAGACCAAAATTCTCACAGTTGAGTAAAAGGAGATGACAATTAAAAAATCAATAAACCTCAAAATTATTAGTAAATTCTTTTCAATTATAAATCTTAACAATTTTAAAAAATCATTCAGTCTCTACAGTAAGAAATTTAATTTAATCAACTTGTGACCAGTAAATA
>BGPR01019966.1:0-11867 GCA_013235015.1 Araneus ventricosus
TCGACACTTCGTTTAGTTACATTATTGCTCTTTACGCTTAAGAAAGTTTAAAAGTAAGTTTAAAGTTCTTATCAGTAAATTGGAACGCATTTTGTGACCATGAATGATGAGGTGCATTTGTCAAGATTTCTTTTTGAATTTTTCGCAGCTCTGACTTGTAATACACATTGTTTTTTTGCAGTGATAAGATCTCAAGGCTTGTTCTATGTATACAATTAAGGATATGTGCATGGTGTTCAGATCCGATGGACCATATCTCTTTCCAGTGTCAGATATTGAAGTTTTTCAGATTTAAAGCAACAAGCATGTGTCCAGCTACCCGTTTTTCAACTCATTATCGAAAACAACTACATAGCATGTAGTTTTTAAAGAAATTGTTCTACCTCTTAGAGCTGAAACCTTTATTCTTAGTTGTCCCTAGAAAATACATTTTTCCGAGCAATAAAGTAACATGATGTTCTAAGCATATGTGGTTTCATTTACCCTTCGGGAGTTACTTGACGGTGCGAATTTAAAGTTTCAGTCGAAAAAGAAAGCGAAACGCTAAAGGTTTTGTCCAGGAACATGTTTCTTCAAGGTCCGCTGCTTTAATTTACTGTCTTTTTCTGAGTTCTGGAAGAAAGTTTAATGTTGGTTCTAAAAATACGGTCTAACTTTAATCTGCTGAAGAATTTGTGAAGAATGAAGAAAAAAAACTATTTAAGTTTTGTTCGTATATAATTATCCCTTTTCTGTTTGTTTAAATCAAAATGGCGGGATTATGTAGTTCATGTACATGCTACAATCTCTATAACTTTCAATGTATGATTTGGTTTTCTAAGGCACCGTACATCAAATTAAGTTCATAACTTAATGGCTGCTATGGATAATATAACTATGGTAGGTTTCAAGTAAAAAATATTACAAAATCGTTTTCTAACTAACAATTTTACTTCTTTAGAAGTGAATAGAAGATTATGACGTTAAAAAAAGCAACATTAAATGCTTTTCTCTTCTATACCGATATTTCTTCGTGTTTTAAAGTGGTTTGCTCGTTGATAAAATCTTTTCTTGGATTTTGAAATTCGACCTAATCTATTTACATTTTTTATTCAGTTTATATTCTTCCGTATCTTTTAATTTTGGATGTATAAAATTTTGAAATATACAGAAGCATTATTTTACGTCTTCTACTACATTCTTAATGCCAGACAGATTCTAAAATAATTAATGTTTCAAAAAATCAATTAATTACAATTATTTTAATAAAATAATTCCGAAATTTTCAAATTAGTTACTTCAAGAAACCAAAGGAAAAGAAGAATTTTTTTTTTAAATCTTTCACAAAACAAATGAATTTACTGCAATTGTAATTTAAATATACATTTTTAAGGATATCCGTACTAATACAGATTTCAATTATATTTATTCAATTTTTGAAGTTCGAAATATTAAATTTTTAAAAATCATATCATTCAAATGATGGATTTTATACGCTGAAGGAAAAAATCGAATAACGTGATTAAATTTTTAAATTAAGGAGTTCCTGTTTGGGGTTAAAGTTTTAAATGTTTTGAAATTTTCAATTAAAAGAAATTAAATCAATTTCACTCTTTCGCAAACAGTATTATTAATGAAGTTTTTTCTAAAGAAAAAGCATAAAAGTCATCACCCTGTAAGCTTATTAATTAGCTTTTCCCAATGGGTGTGAAAGTCGAGCTGATTTTAAAATTAAATTTCGTATTAAAACGAATAGTGTATTAACAAAGTGTCGTGAAACCTAGAAATATCCGACAATATTAGCTAACTAAGCCCCTTCCTTCACCCCCAAAATATAGTGGAATATCTCGTTTCCATAACGACCGCCTCAGGCATGTCTGGTGTGAAGGGTTTTCTCGTGGCGTTAAGACAGTAATTCTGGACACGCCAGCGCGTCGGTGGCAGTGAATGTGTTAATTGTCGTCCAAAATTTTCTTAATTTTTTTTTTAAAAATCAAATAATTTTTATGCAAGATTTACTACAATACGTTTCATTGCTGCAATGAAGTCCGAGACCGAGACGGGTGATTTCCGCTTTTCGGAAAGAGCATTCGTCCGTCTCGAAGGAACGGAAATCACTTTAAAGCTGGACATTCACCGCTGTTCCGATCCATATTTTTGGAACACATTGCGCCACAACGTTTCGTCAGTGTGAAATCCCGATGAAAATTGAAGTGGACTGATCGTGCGGTTGGAATTCCAAAGAGGTTGGTTTTCCATTGGAATGGATGACCATAAAAATGAAATATGATTCTTCAAGGCGGGCGATAAATCACTCGTGTGCGAGGGAATTGCGGTTAGACTGAAGAAATAAGGGCGGGGAAGGTCAGGTGCTCTCTCTAAAACGTGGAAATCTCCGTGAGGAGAGGGGAGAGTGGGTGGGAGTCTGTCTGGCGGGAGGAGAAGTACGGGGGATCGAGGCAGCCGGTAGTGCGCTTTGGAGCATTCGTGAATGACCTGCCTAAATCTATTGGCTTGAATGGGTGGAAAATAAACCGATCTTTGGGCCAAATGGAATGGATTTGATTACTCGTGAATTCCCAGCTTTATGGCCGAATGGGATGAACGGAATTTCAAATTCTCCCTAGCCTTCGTCTACGCCAATTATCACCAGTTTTTCACATTGACGAAGAAAAAGTTGAAAAAAATTGAAAAAAAAAGTGGAGTGGCCTGGTGGTGAATATCCCGCTTAAGAAATCCGTCGGTGTGCTCCAGGTTCGAAACCCGAATCTTCTAAATATCTGCCTTTTGGAGATTAAATCTGACATCGAGAGTCAAACTTCCTCCCGTTGGAGTGGTGCGTAAGTTTCGGAGAGGAGGCGAAAGGAAAACAGTGGGTTTGAATTGTCAAGATTCTGAAGGAATAAAAGCTTTAGTAAAAGTATAAAATTAATTTTATTTGTTTTATTTCTAATACTGAAAGTTTCTTTTCACTGAGCTGTAATTTATACTATTTCCATAAAAAAATTTCATTTCATTTAGTATATTTACAACAACAAATATTTGAATTATTATTTATTTTGATTACTACCGGAGTAAAACTATTATCCGGAATAAACTAGAAAAACGCTTATTAGATTAATATTACTTGGTAAATGAATTCGCTCTACGAAGTGAGAAATAGAATAATTTCGTAATCTATTCAACATTTTTCTTAACTAATGAGCATTAAATGAGTAAACCGAATTTGCATGTTCTTTAAACGTAATAATGTTTAAACGTGAATTGAATAAGTCATTCTGTAATATACTGTGAAAATATTTCTTGTAGCTAGCTAATAGCAATTTCATAATGAGAATTTTTTTTGTTAAGACGTCTAGACAAATTAAATTAAGGTATTTGAATGGAAGCCATTTTTTATAGTTTTTTCCCTTTATTTTGTATGAAATCATTTTAATTTTCAACAGAAATTAATAGAATACCTGTAGAGGAAAAAACGGATTCGATAAAAAGAATATTTCTAAGAATTTAATTAATCTTTCCAGTTATTTTGAAAATTAAAGATACTGAAAAGAGAGAACATAAGAAAAAGAAATTTCAATTGAAAATCAACTTCAAAAAGGCATAATTTTTTAAAATAAATTTTAGTGGTATTCTTTCCAGTCACGGACACGTAAATTTAATTAATCCATAAAAATTACGATTTGCGGTATATTTTCGTTCAAGGATTTATTTATGCTAGTGAAAAAATGTTGAAAGAAAGTGGATTTTGAAATCAAATTTGTTCCAATTTTTTGAGTAGTGTTGTTCGCTGCTGAGTACAGCAATTGCCATATTTTTTTACTGCCATTCCTAATTCTACGAAAAAGTCAGTTTTTAAATATCAAGAAGGTAATCCACCGAAAACTTTTCTTACTCGTTAAAATTTAATTAATTCTTGAAGGAACATTCTATAATGGCGCGAATTTAAACCAGCTAATTGTCTTGATTAACTTAACTAACTTTCAACAAATTGTTCGAAGCAGTGATTTCATAAATCTCAAGAAACTAATCCACCAAATATCAATATAAATAGCCTGATTTACATGAATTAACAATTTGGAAGCGGGTAACTTAAAAATACGTTGTATTCGAATTATCAAACATCAAAATTTTATTTCAAGAATTTGATTTCCGTACTAGTTTAAATAAGTTGGACATGTTAATAGATGCCAACAGAATACGTTCACTTTTTCTTTTATGGTATATACATTGTCTAGGGCGGCCACAGCTATAATTTTTCTTTTTTTACTCTGAATCTAATTCGTATATCGCATACAATGTCTTAAAATCCTTTATCTGCTTTCAGAAAGTGTTTAATTGGGTTTTATTTTCATTTTCAACATTTAATTTCTGCTTTTTTAACTTCTCGAAAACAAACAAACCAACCAACCAACAAACAAAAAGAAATATTAATATTTGGGGATAATTGCTCTCTGTGCCAAGACTAATATTAATTCAGGGTCCACAAGCAATAAGCGAAAACTCTTGTCATATAGTCCGATAGTAAGAATGGTGATAAATCTCTATTGAGCTTCTCAACAAAGAATTTGCGTAAGTTTATGAACAATTTTGTCTTGAAAGGAGATCAAGGATAAATGGCTCAGATTTGATGAGAATTGGGCCCTCTGGAGAGCCCATCACTGTGGCTGAATGGATCCTTTAAGATGTTAAATTTATCCCCGCAACAAAATGTGGATTCCTTATCTAGAATGCTGTGTTTAGTTACAGTGTGGAAAGAATAAAATGAACGTGCCATACAGATATGCCATCTTAACTTTAAAAAAAAGAAAAAAAATCACTTTTCATTGAGGCATAGATGTAAACTAAAGGCCTTTTTTTTATAAATTTGTCTAAATGATTTGATTCCCTACCCTTCCTTTTTTTCCTCCTTCGGTTTTGCTTTTCTTCTCGAAATACAGATGGCGCCACGGTAATAGTTTTTCTTTAAAAAATGGGATTATTTATTTAGGCGGTAAGATCGTGTTGGTTTGTGATAACGTGAGGACATTTTATCTCTCTTCTAAGCGTGGGGTAAGTTTATTTTTATGAAGGGTGTTGTTCAGCACGATGGCTAATAATGTTTTTAAATCAATCTTATTAGCGTTTCTATGTTTGTGTTTGGTTTTCCTTTTTCTTCTAAAATAATACTTATTAGATGGTACTGATCTCCTTTATCTTTTGTTGGGAAATTTCGGGCTAAGAAAAGCTATATTTTGCGTAATGAAAGCTTCTTACAGAAAAATTTCCCAAATATTTTGAATCCATAGTCCTTAGCCCTTGATAAAATGGACTAGAATGGATTCCTTGTTTGTCTAATTCGATTCTCTCAGAGTATTTAGCTTAGTTTTTTTGTTTTCTTTGAATGATTTTGATTTCCATTTATTTTGTTTTTTATATGTAGCTGCAATTGTGCGCTACTTAAACATTGTCTAAATTTTATTGTTTAAATTTTCTTTCTGTTTAAAGTTACAGTTACTTTTTAAAAAATTTGTTTCTTCTTCTTTTTCTAGTTGATTATTTTTAAGTTCATTTTCACTTTAAGTATTTTTGTTTGTGGCACACTTAGAGTAAGATACGCTTAGCAATTTTGATAAAAAAATTTTAAAAACTAGCTAGATAAATTGAAATCTGAAATATCGACGTTTAACCAGCGAGACCACTTGTCTCGATTTTTTTGTAATTTAAAGATGAAATATTCAATTTTTCGCAACCACTAACAAATTATATGAATTATTTTAACACATGTTATAAAGATAAGATCGCCTGTTCCTACCATATGTGAAAAGCAGTTCAGAAATATCAGTTACTGGTTGCGAAAATTTGAGTATTTCCTTCCCCTTTGAAATTAAAAAAAAAACTGAGATAGTTGGTGTTGCTTGTTAAACGACGATATGTGAGTATAATGAATTTTAAAACTAACTGTTACTAGTTTTCGTTGCATGTACTAATTAAATAGACGCATGCGCAGGGATATTTTAGAAAGACTTGGGACACCAAGAAAGATATTTCAGAATGTAACATATTTTTGACAGTGCAGGTGAAAAATTCATTCAGATTTTTTTCTCCGACTGTAAACATTAATGTATATTAATTTATTACATATTTCTTTATCCAAAAAAGAACAAAATTCTGTGCTTTTGTTTATAATTAAAATCTAGGAGTTGTTCCATAAATTACGAATTCCGTCTCTATGAATTGAAAGGATTGATTTTTAAAAATAAATATTAATAGTTAAATGTTTAATTAGCAATACGAGGTTGAGATTTGTACACAGGGTGACTAAAAAAAGCTAGACAAAATGTAAAGATGTGATACTATCTACCAAACCAGACAAGTTTCGTAGAAGTTTGCCGGGTGTTAGACACTACATGTGGCAGAGGACGCATGATGTTGAATGCGATAAGGCGGGAGAACACATAAAAATAGCTCAGAAGTGATAAATTCACATTCACTAGGTAATAGAAATGACAAGAAGTGCTCAATGGTACGACCGCCAGCCTCAATGCACGCCTGGCAGCTGCGATAGAGGGATTGACGATCTCTCTCGAACACACCAGGCTTCTCGCGCACGTCGAAAGCAGAAGTTGCAGTTTTATCAAGGAGTCATTTTGGGAATATTCAAATCATTACATGTAACGATCTTACTCAGGCCCAAATATGACAAATTGGTTTGCTGGGCAAGATACTCTAAATACAAGATGTGCCCAAATGAAAAGGGGACCTTAGCTATATTGGCGTTGTATCAAATTCCAGTGAGTTAATGTGCTAGCCGATTCATGGCGTGGTGGTATTCCCAGTTGCACCTGCGTAGTTAACGGCTTCGCATCAATATCATCATTTCTGGAGAGTTGCTTCCGCAGTGCGTTGCATGATGGATTCCTCCAGATCAGCACAAAGAGCAGTTATCCAATTTCTTCGCGCAGAAGGGGGGCATGCTTCACAAATTTATCGCAGGATGAAAGGGGTTTACGGAGAGCAGTGTATCGCACGGTGCTTCATATTCCGATGGCGTTATGAGGTAGGAAGCGTAAACATCAAGGATTTGCCACGTACTGGGCAGGCGCACGTTGTGACCAACAGTGCCACGACTTCGGCTCTGAATGCCCTCATACGGCAGAATCGTCGGTCAACACATGTGAAATTGCTGTTGAACTGTCGATAAGCAAAGGAACTAGCATCACATAATCCACAAAAAGTTTGGTTGTGACAAAGTTGTGTAGAGTTGGTGCCCTTTCATCTGTCAGAGAATCAGAAGACGGCGAGATGTGAACTTGATCCGTCAGCAATACAGGAGTTTCTACACTGAAGCTCCACTCCCTTCCTACGCGCTGGGATCAATGTGTCAATGTCAATGGCGATTAATTACAGTTGTACTGTTCCACATGAACTGTAATTAGAATATTGCTATTAAAACTTCTTTACATATAACTGTAGTCTCCTTTTCATTTGGGCACACCTTATAGTTCTCACTGCAGAATATAGACAGATGTAGTAGATATGCGAGTGTTATTTGTTGGAGAAACTCAAGGC
The DNA here is from genome assembly GCA_013235015.1 of Araneus ventricosus. Lineage (NCBI taxonomy): Eukaryota > Metazoa > Arthropoda > Arachnida > Araneae > Araneidae > Araneus > Araneus ventricosus. The sequence continues at coordinate 7,531 of BGPR01019966.1, forward strand.
ACGTTCATAAGAAGCAAAACTGTCGGGGTAAGCAGATAATAAGTTGCCGCCAGAAGATACAAAGGTCTGGCGAACGCAACTGAGGTAGAGGTGAGAAACGCATTGAGAATGAGTGCTGAGGTTCTGACGGAGGCAGTTTAAGCACGTTTGTTGGGATGCTTTGTGGCAGAAGAGCCATTAGTTTGGCTATGCTCCGCCATACAAAAGTTAAAGGGATATCTATGTAGAAAAAATTGAAACAATTTTGGAACGATAAAAGTAAAAACAATATTGATTTATATAAAAACATACTTTATATCAATGAATAAAATTTTATGGACGGTAAAAATGCAAAAATTTGACCATGAAGTGTCAAGTAAATTCGTTAAGGAAACTAAAGGTGTTTTAAAAAACTGCGAACGATGAGTATTGAAGTTTGGGCTTTCTAAAAGTATATGGCGGACTGACATGTGACAGTTACATCGCGAGCACTTTGGTGATTCCTCTTCAAGCAACAAAGGAAGGTGAATAAATCTGATATGTCCAACGCGCAAACAAGTTATAAGAGTATCAGCCTTCCTATTCGTTAATGAGGGCCAAGGTTCCACAAGTAGTTTCACAGTATGAAGTTTGTCATTAGTCTCGGAATCCAACTGCTCCTGCCATTTTGAATTTTAGGAGCATTCTTACGTGTTTCCTTAAATCCCAAACAAGGATAGGTGTAAGCATGTAGTGACGTAGGATGGGAAAGAAAGAAACGGAATCTGCTCCGAGCTATATGGCCAGCGATATTTCTGGATGAGATACAAGTAGAGTTAGAGAAGGTAAGTAGCTCTCAACGCAGTGTAATAAAAAATACGATTTCTCTAGTGCGGTTGTGACACGTATGCAAGATGATAGTTAATTTGATTAACCCCGTAACCGGTTTGCCCGTAAAGTGTACGGGCTTTCCAAAGTTGGCCTTAGCTGGTTTTCCTATAACACCGTACAGGCATCGATATTTTCTCCTTTCATTTTACGGTTTGCCTGCATTTTTAATTCTCGTAACAATACTGTCAATATACTTCAACAGATGGCGTAGCTTGTCCATGTCACTGGTATGCTTTCCATCCAAGTCTGTCGTTGAAGGGGCTTTTTTTCCACGCCGAAGAACATAAGCGGAAATTTTGTATGCAGAAAAATAATAATAATAATGCCTTTTTTTCTCAAATCTTCTGCTAAAAAATTACCATTTAAAGGACCAAGATTAGAATAGTTATAGTAAGAGTAGTAAGATAATATATGAGTGTATAAATATTTAACCTTTCAGTGTAAAATAAAAATAACATTACACAGTCATTTTGAGCTCCAAGAGTCGGTAACAATTAATTCGCAATCATATTTTGATTAACAAATAATGTAATTTTCATTTTAATATTAAATAGCGATCAGAAATGCAATAAAAAAAGAAAAGGATTGAAAGGATTTTTCAAATTCAAAGTTGGCATGTAGAATTAAATTTCTGCTAAAGTTTCATTAGCAGTTAAATAGTCCTGCCAGAATACTTATAAATTTTCTAGCCAGAACATAAGTATTGTCATAAAGTAAAAATAAACGTGAGTATCAAGAATTCTTAAATGTCATACTTCAAATTATTATATAATCTTGTTCATTAGATAGATTCAGTTTATAATAACAGTTATATTAGTTTAAACACCTATTGTTCATTTTCATATTTTCGCACTTCATTATATTTGCTTCTCTCGTTTACAATAAAAAATAAATACAAAAATGTCTTTGTCTTTGAGCTAAAAATTTGTTTTTTAAGGGGATAAAATAATTATTTTATTATTTATTTTCTTTGATCACATATTTTGTTATTTAAAAATCTTAGTGGCAATAATTATTCTTTCTGTTTGAACACCTTTATAAATTTAGCATATGGAAGTGTACTGTTATTTTTTGTATATTGATGTAATCGCAATAAAGCAATAATAAATTTTGATTTAAAAAACAAATGAAAAACATAAAAAATTGATACAGATCTAGATTAATGTTATTTAATTGATTTTGAGAGTATCATTTACTTTCGGCGTGTGAAACTTGTGTAAATAATAATTTCATCATAAAATTACTACCTCAGACATTTTCTTTTATTTTTCGAACATAATTTTGGAGGGTTGGTTCAAAATTATGAGAATATATTTCGGATTTAAGTGCCATAAAATAGATAATAGATAATAATAGATAAGAATAGTAAGTTAATTTAATTTAATTTTTAAAGAATAATATTATAAAAAATGCGTCCGACACCTTAAAAAATTCAAAAATATGTTTGTATTAAACGAATTTAATCATAAACTTGAAATGCATGCAACATACAAGAAATTCCTAAGCAAAATATTTTTTCAACCCTTTGTAATACCGTGGTAAGTATACTTTATAAGTCATTGATTTTTAAATGCATTTTTATAGGTTGGTTTATAAGTTATCGCCAATTTTTTCCGATGAAAAAAATTTAGATGTTCCAATTTCTTTTCTCAAACCATAAGGAAGTGGACTTGATAATTAATTATTAATTAGCAAACTTAATTATCAAAAAATTAATGTCATCGAATAAGTTAAGGGAATTTTTTTCTTAAATGAATTTCAATCCCAAAGCCATTTTACTAGAACACTACTAGAAAAAAAGGCCCTTTAGAGGTTTAAGATGAGTACATTTTAGAAACAGTGTACATGCACATGCTTCGATTCTTTCAATGATATATATTGAAAAATCAAATAACCTAGAAGATTTTTTATTCTTTTTTACTTCATTATTGCCATTGTAAGGATAAGAAAGAGGTCACAGAAAGTGAAAAAATATCCTTCCAAATAAACGAGTTTCTATTAATCAAACTATGAGAAAAAAATATAGTATTCATCTATTTTCCTTCAATAAATAGTCATTGATTTTCTCATTAGTTATCTTTCCAAATTATATAAGCACAAGCAGTAATAATAAGTACACAATAAAATCTTAAAGATAATTATAAGACTTCCAGAAATAAGAAAGCTAATTATCTGATTTCCTTTTGCACTCTTATCAGACAATTCGGATTGATAAAGGAGGCGGAGATCAAAGGAAAAAAAAATTCACTTAACGGAAAACTTCAAGGCCATGTGAAAGAATTTTAAGAAACATTAAATGCGGATCAGAGTTCCCGAGACAAATAACTTCTGGATAGGATTTGGCGTTGGAGATCGTTGTTTTTATAAAATGTGTTGAGCAACACGAGTCGTTATTTTTCCATTCAAAGACGTAGCGAGAGGAAAATACAATGGGGAAGTTCAGCCTTTTTTGAAAAACACGAAAAAGCAATCAGTATTTAGAGAAAACAATCATTCTAATTTCAAATATGAAGGTGAAATTTTACATAAAAATGTATTTATATAAATATTGAGGACTAAAAATACACTGAAATCGCAGAAACCATGATGCAATCCGAAACGCACTCTCATTTGCCGAGTAGATTTTGACGTCACATGTGTCTTTCTTCGCAAACTTCTCTTTCGCTACTTTTGTGCTATGTTTTGAGTCCAGGCGTTTGTACCAGCTAACATTTTAGAAGTGAAGTTTTTGGCTTTTTTACTATTCAACGTTTAATTCCATAATAGATATTGATTTCCTACAAGGTAAATCGGAAAATTTACCAAGGATTGGCTCTACAATGATGGCAATGTATTTCAAGAAAAATTCCGATTTTCGGATCTCTGAGATACGAGGAACAAAGCACAACGGTAAAATTTCTTCTTTTTTGTCTTATGATTTCTTTTTTCTCCAATTTTAAGATTCCGATCTATTAGAAACCTAACGCTACAGAGTACCCCTTTTTGAAAAAAAAATTGGAGACAGTAATAATAAAAATTAATTAATGACTTTTTTTCAGATTATATTATTAGATTCTGATTTTTAAAAAAAGTCATTTTGCAAGAACTATTATTTAAAATCATATCATTTATCAATAATGCTGCGGTGATTGGCCTGCATTTAATGGATCTGGCAGATAATGAAACTGCACAAACAACGGTGCATGCTTCAGCCACGATTGGCATGATGAATCGACTTATGAGGAATTATCGCTTGGCTTACTTATCCACCTCTAAGTATTTTTGTGAGGATTATCAAAACCAGGTGCGCGCGATCCCATAATCTCTAATGTAGATCTCCTAGCAAGAATTTTAGAATTCGTAGCATAGATGAAACTGCCAAGTGTGCCAGGCACGTCCTGCCACACTGGGCACACACTCACCAATTCATGAATCACCATTACCAGGCTTGAATTGTTCATATGGCCGCAAATTTGAGCTCCTTCTGCAAAGTTACAGGACAAGAATTT
>BGPR01019967.1:0-28304 GCA_013235015.1 Araneus ventricosus
TTAAATATAGCAGATGTTTCCTTCTAGGTAAAATATTTATTTAGGTCCACGATTATTAAGAAGTTTTGTCTTTTTAGAGTGCTTCTGAATTAAGAAAACGACATAGCTTTTGCACCTATGATGAGTGAATCATGTTATTTTCTGTCCTTAAAACATTTAAATACATTGATTTCTATTGTGTTTGTTGGAATTAATTGAAAAGTTGTTAAGGATTTTGTGAAACAAACAACGAGGTAAAAATTATCATGAAAATATTGGTGTTCTTGTATTTTATTTTTATTCTATAGAATTAGAAATATTTTAAGGAAAATATCATAGCAGTTTGAACGATGACTTCTTTCAGAGGCAATATGTTTAAAATTTAAATTGCTCTTTAACAAAATGTAAAGACATATTTCAATAATGTAATGGTTTTTACTTAATTTTATGTTTAATTTTCGGTAAAGGAAAGATTTGAGAAAAAAAGGCGAATGTATTTTTTCTCTGAAGTTGCGGTAGGAATTATAATATATTTTTTCTGTTCCTATCATTATTTCTTTTAATTTTATTACCTATTTTGATTTTATATCTAAATTTAAACTATTTTGGAACGTTTGTGATACTATGAGCTCATATTAATAAAGCAGTTACTCAATTTAAAACTGAATTCAAGCATGCATTTATGGACGAGTTTTCTGCTTTGTTTTTTCACATTTAAGTGTCTGTACTACGTAATTCCAGTGTAATACTAATTCAATGGAATCTTCAAAGCGGAAGTCCGACACACAAGCAGATAACGTCAAGGTTTCTAATGTAAGTTAACAAACCAGAAAATTCGTCCATAGAATAATTAAATATATATATATAACGTATCCGTGGTTGTAGTCGTTGAAAATAAACAGAGGCCGAGTAATTAACTAATTTCTTTTTATTATCGATAGGAGAGTGCTGGATATACGGCCATCTCTGTTTATGTTACAAGCGAAAGTGCACAGAAAAATCCCTGTATTCTCTCGGATAAGGGAATAACATATGGACACGTGATCAAAGTGAAGGGAATATTGGGGTTTTTAATAAGTTAGGTAGGCGTTTCAGGGAAAAAGTCTGGTGCCAAAGAGACGCCGTCATGATTTTCTGTCGGCACGTGAAAGCGATTAAATATTCTTTTAGTAATAAATATGCAAAAATGAGAGATTTAATATACCTCCTGCGCGGGAAAAGAACGAAAATGGAGTTTTAGAAAAGTGATTTTGGAATACATTAAGATTTAAAAATATATAATATTAGAATTTGGAATAAAATTAAGTGAGATTATTACATAACATATATATATATATATATATATATATATATATGCAAAATAATTTATTGACCCTAAATATCTCAAAAATTAAACATCTAGTAGATATTAAACATCTTTATATGTTTTTTGAAGTCTTTTATCATAAAAAATATGTTTATTTAAATCATTTATTATTATTTTATTCTTTCGCAAAATTACCATTTGCAAGATAACTTTTGTACTTTCTACTTCTGTTCAGCATTAATTTGCTTCTGTAAATTGAAGTATTCTGGAAAGTAAATTAAAATTATCGTCTGCTTGATATGCCTCATCAATTACCTAAGTGTCAATCACTAAAGAATGGGTAAGCGTTTGTTGTATATATACGAGTTAGGGAATTTGTAATTCACGAAGGTACTGTTATAAAAAGCTATACATATAGATAGAACGCATCGTGATTTTTGGTATTATTTTCGATGCCAAAATATACAGAGTTCTTTTTGATGGCGTTCGAAAATTAAACATCTAGTAGATATTAAACATCTTTATATGTTTTTTGAAGTCTTTTATCATACAATTATGTTTATTTAAATCATTTATTATTATTTTATTCATTCGCAAAATTATCATTTGTCAAGGTAACTTTTGTACTTTCTACTTCTGTTCAACATTAATTTGCTTCTGTAAATTGAAGTATTCTGGAAAGTAAATTAAAATTATCGTCTGCTTGATATGCTTCATCAATTACCTAAGTGTCAATCACTAAAGAATGGGTAAGCGTTTGTTATATACAGAATGCTTCTTTTTGATGACGTTCGAAAATTATGCGGTTTATTTCAATTTCACTCAGTTCTAGAATCAAGTCTCTTAAATTATTAGAGAATAAATGTAATAAAGACACATAATGGCATAAAGTCGTTTTATGGGAATTTTTGTGATATTCTGTAATGATAAGCATCGTCTAGAAACAATATGTTGTCTATTATATCTATAATAAGGCATGTTTTGATTTGGAATAATGTTTTTTCAAATGTGATATATTAATATATAAAAATTACATTGTTTTGGTGTTAACTCTACCAACAGAAAAGTTTTGTGTTTTATCAACCATTTTCATAATGGCTATTGTTTAAAATGCTGTTCAGCAACGGATTCCGAGACTACCACTTTTGGACGATTTTACACCGGAAAGGGATGTCAGGCAATAAGTCATATGAGCGCATTTCCGGAGTTCTTTGTTAGATCACGCTCAGTAAAATGTAAACATCAACCTTCCATTCTTCACTTTCCGGAGCGCGGAGGGTTTCCGAATCCGTTGCTATACAATATGTGAAAAATTATTCATATTCTAAAACAATATGAAAGAAAAATTAATATCTTTAAAACAAAAGATTAAAGAAACCATGAGATGTAAAACATTTCGTTGATTTGTTCAGCAAATAACGAGTAAAGAAATTGGAAACAATACACAACAACTGAAAAGAGGTTTATGTATTGTAATTTAAAAATATTTTGCTAAATAATATTTTAAATGTACAAAGACTTTCTCTCATCGGAAAACAAAACTAAAAGTGACTTATTGAAATGTTAAGGAAAAAAGAAGGAAAGAAAATAAGCATTCCCTGTACAGGAAATAAAAAGTAAAGAGAATTTTACTTCCTTTCCGTTATCGTCCCAATATTATGAAACGATAAGATAGATATTCTGATGTCGGATAATGATTGTGAGATCAACGCATGATATTATAAAATAGTTACGGTTATTGTGTAATAAAAGCGTAACGTAGTTTGTAAACAAACATTCTATTTTCAAATGCTGTTTTTTGAGGGGAAAGACTGTTCGCAACGAGCTATTGTTGTATTTTTACTATATGTCGTCTAACTTCTCGGATTTGATGATACTTTTTGATCACGTTATCTGGTTTGGAAGCTAAATATTGAATTGATTGATTAGATATGTATCATATATACTTATAAAAGGCAATGTTTGTGTGTGTGTCTGCGATGTCCAGACGAATCTATCGCACTTACAGCTATGAAATTTGGCACACAGGTAGTCGTAATGGTGACTCAATGCAACTCGAAGCCGGAATTTTTAAAATTTATTCTAGAAAGTGATTTATTTAATGTTTTGTGTTGTTTTGGCTGATTTTAAGCACTAATTTCGCAATAGAATGATTTCGAATAATTGTACGAAAAAAATAGATAAACCATTGGAAAGAGCACACGATTTCCGTTCTAATGAAGTTAGTTTCGAATTTCTAACGTAATTTACTGAATTATGGGAATGTTTATAAAAAAATAGTCACTTTTCAAAAATAAAATTTTCTGGAATCCTTAAAAATCTTGCATCCAATGTTCTAATAAAGATATCATTTTGAAAATTTTTCAGCTTATAACTGCAACGGTTCTGTCGGATTTAAAACAAGAATGGTTAAAATATGTTTTTTCGTTTTTTTAAATTAGTTTTCCTGGTAGTTGAACGATATTTTTCCTCCAGCGAAGCTTCCGCCCGCGACAGCTCTCCGGAACGTTGCGGGCAATTTCATTGGCTGACAGGCCAGGGTGACGTCATTACTTTTGCGTTCTGCGAGGAGATGATTTATTTACTCGATGACTTCGATTATTATTTTTAAGCGTGTCTTAACTTATTTCTTTGCCTTTCATACTTTGCTTGCGGTGTAATAAATATCACATTGTAATTTTTTAACATTGTTTTGGATTTAACGGTAGTCGGTTGAGAGCAAAAAGAGGCGGACCAACTCAATAATACATATATTTCTATTTTGATTTCGTTTCTAAAACTTTCATTTATGTAATTGTATGTGGACTTTTTTTTATTTTGCTGAAATCCCGATTTTACGGGCAACGCCGTGCGCGTACTGCTAGTGGAATAATAAACCAGCTTATATAAATACCATGGTATAGCTTTAAATCAATACTTATAAAAGTCAATGTTTGCGTGTGTGTCTGCGATGTCCAGACGAATCTATCGCACTTACAGCCATGAATTTCGGCACACAGGTATACGTGATGGTGACCGAATGCACCTCGAAGCCAGAATTTTAAAATTGAATCTAGAAAATTTTTTATTTAATATTTTGTGTTGTTTTGGGTCATTTTTGGCACGTTTATGGCTGAAGTATCTTTTCTAATGATCATTAAAAAACAATCAGTACACCATCGGATAGAACAGGGATGGCGAACCAATGGCACGCGTGCCATTGATGGCACGCGACACAATATTTTGGGCACGCCACCGATCACAAAGTTCACTACTATGAAGCATATTACGAACGCATCATTCTGCATCATTCACCAACAATCCTTGTGTGCTAAGAGTGGTTTAACATCTCTTGATAATGTAATGGCGTAGTCACAAAAATAGTCGACCTCATTTCGTCGCAGGCTTTAAATAAGCAAAAGTTTGATGCTTTGTTGGATGAAATCAACTTGGTGTGTAATGGCTTACTGATGAATAATAATGTTCGCTGGTTGAGCCCGCTGGAACATACTTCAAAGATTTGTTGATTGTTTGGAAGCAATCAGACTGCTTCTGCAAAATGAGGGAAAAATTAGACAATACACAGTTGTTGGATGTTATGTGGCTTTCAAATTGATGTTTTTTACAGACATATGCCAGCACAATGAATTGAACGTGGAGCTTCAAGGCACAAATAAAACAATTATCGTCATGATAGGATCTCATTCTCTTTTGACGCTAAACTGCATGTTTTTCAGGAACTAAGATTATTACGAAACTCAAGTATTTTCCAAACTTGAAAAAAATATCAACGATTTAGATATACATGAGAAACCAGGCGAAGAAACAGTCACTGAAGAATTTATTTCTAGAGATGATTCTTCAATCAATGATTTCCAGCGAGATTTCTCGTTCGTTCAAAAGGTATCAGGAAACATTCAGAAGTTGTTAGTACCCTGCATGTGACTTCATTTGATAAACTGAACTTGTCCCAATTCGATTGGTTGGAATTGAAGAATTTGAAATGCAGACTGATTGATTTCCAGTCTAGTTCAATAAGATTCAAAATTTATTGAAACAGATTGGAATTAATTGCACCAGAAAGATTGGCAAAGCAATATAAGTAAAAGAAATGACAATAACAAAATTTTGGAAACATGGAATTCGTTACCAGACACATTTAACTGATTTGAAAAAGTTGGCTCTCTCTATTTTAAACATATTTTCATCTACCCTTTGCGAGTCAGTATTTTCGAGATGAATAACATTAAAAGACTCGCTTCTAAGAAACGTTTGAATGATGACTCCAGTTCAGCGTAATTTCTGCTAAAGTAAACATCTTACAACTTAATATAAGTTATTTGTCATCTAATCTACAACAACAGAAGTCACACTAATGTTACTTTAATTTGAGTTATGAGTATAAATGAGACATTTACAAAATGTATTTTTTATATTAAATATAGAGTTTTGAGTTGATAGTATTTAGTATTATTTTTCCCAATAATCGAAGTCAAAATTGTTGACGGCACGCTATGACCTCAATAAACATTTTTTTATAAAAATGGCACGTTATTCTATAAGGTTCGCCACCCGACTAGAACAAAACAATTTTATTCTAATGAAAATTTTTTGAGCTTCAAACGTTATTTACTGAATTGTGAGACATTTAAAAAAAAATAGTCAGTTTGCCATCGAAATTTTATTTTTTTGTTTTAAATTTGTTGCATCCACTTTCCTAATAACCATATTATTTTCAATTTTTTTCAGCTTATAAATTAACGGTTCTATCAGTTCAAAACAGAGGTTAAAATATCTTTTCCTTTTTTTAAATTTTTTTTTCAATCAGTTGAAAGTGTATTTTTCTCAGTAAGTTTTCTCCCGCGACACTTTTCCGGAACATACCTGGCAATTTGTTGGCTGACGGGCGAGTGACGTCATAACCTCAATTGAATGACTGATTATTGTTTCGGCAGTATCTTAAGTATTTATTCATCTCGCATACTTTTGCTTGCAGTATAATAATGATTTTCACGTTTAATTTACTTAATATTGTTTTTAGGTTACTTTCTACAAATAAGCGGGGAAAATCAATAATGTATTTTATTTGGTCTTCCAGAACTTTTTCATGTCATTGTGGACGGGTTTTCCATTTGCTGAGGTCCTGATTCCACGGGCAACGCCGTGCGCGTACTGCTAGAAATGATAGACTTAACTTACTGATGAAAGAAATAAAAGACAGCAACAAGAAAAATTAATAAAACCAGTTTTTAAATGACACTTTTATTAGTTTTACTAAAAATTTGATTTAAAAAATTTATTTCTCCTTTGTTTTGGCTTATAATGCATAATAATAAATATTTTAGAAGCTGGCAATCATTTTTCTTTCCTCTCACTATTATGTGGCGCCACTAGCACGAAGTTAAATTTAAATTAGAATTAATTTATCGCATTTTAGTTAATGTATTTTTATACAATCAGTGGGATGATGACAGGCCTATAATCAGTGATGGGCATCCTTACCCATTGCACTGATTTATGCAAGTAGTACCAGTAGTAGTGCATCACGACCAATGCCTGATATATCATGATGGACTGAACTCAGTGGTCATCACTTACCCATTACGCGTGATATAATCAGTAATGGGTATGGTAGCTATAATCAGTGGATAGGCATCACTTACCGTACTGGATATAATCGAAGAATGAGACTGCAGTGGATGCATCACTTCATTGCACATTTCAGATAGAGGGTCAATCGCGTGTTTGACATCTCCATGCACTGAGGTTATGAATCAGTCAGGATAGAATGAACCTATATCAGTGATGGGCATCTGCACGATCGCAATTATAATCGGTAATGGATAGGTGAGCCTAATAATGCGTGAGATGGGCATCCTTCCCTACTGTGTTATATCAGTGGAAAGAATGGAAAGCCTACTAATCAGTGATTGGAAGCATCTGCCATTGCACTGTATAATGAGATAGGGAATAGCCTATAATAGTGGATAGGCATCGCACGCATTACTGGTTATGAATCAGGTAAGATGGATGAGACCTACTAATCAGGTGGATAGGCATCATTACCCATTGTACTGTTATAGTATCGTGGCGAAATGGTGAGCCTATAATCAGTGGATGGGCTCTTACCCTTGCTACGCTGATTATAATCCAGGATAAGTGAGTAAGTCGATGGTGGATCGCAGACTGATTATATCAGTGGATGGTGGCATACATCATTGAGGCACGCATTATTGCACTGATTATAATCAATGGATGTGAAGCCTATAATCAGTGGATGGGCGAATCACTTACCCGATGACTGATTATAATCAGTGGATGGAAGTACAGACTGTCAGTGATAGGGCATCGCTACCCGACTGCATATTGATAATCAAGTGAGGAAGGTGAGCCTATAATCAGTGAGATGGGCATCGCACCCATTTCACTGATAAGTCTGAAAACTAATCAGTGAATGAGCATATGCCATTCCTAATATCAGTGGATGAGCGCTCATACTCATGATGGCATACCAACCAGTAGACTAGGACTTAGAGATGGCATTTTACATTCGATAATAGTGAGTATAGGCGAGCCTTTATAATCAGTAGGATGAGCATCACTTACCCATTGCACTGATTATAATCAGTAGAAGGGTGAGTTTATATGGTATGGGGATGCGCTTGATAATACAGTGAGATTGACGTCGGCATGCACTTGCCCATGCCTGGAATCATAGGATGGGCTATCAGTATGTCACTTGACACTAAATCAGTAGGGATGAACGCAGGGTGATCACTACCATAGATATAACAGGAAAGATGCTATTAGTCTCTACTCTCTTTCTCATAACATGGAGTAAACGGATATCACTACCCTCATTTTCTTTCGAATTGATTTTTTGCATACTTGATTTTTACTGTGACGATCCATAGCAATCAAATTTAAATCTCAATTAAGTAATAACGTACAAAATCATTATATAGCTCATGCAACCCGGAATTTTGCTTCACCAATTTCGATTTTTAAATATTTTTTCATCTTAGGAATGGCAGAGCAGAATGCCATAACTGAACGAAGATGAAATTAAATTAGAGATTCATTGCCCGATTATTAGTATTGGTTCAAACCAATAGATTCTTTACAATAACAGTTCGTTCATGTAAGACAATTACTAGTTTTGCTGTGCAGTAAATCTTCTCTCATAACTTTGATAAATAATATTTCAATAGCTTCGAAAAAGTTTGTCATTCTTTTCATCGATTTATAACCTAGAGTATGTTCACTCCCATTGGGGTCTCTCAGAGAATTTGATTCCAAGCCAAACATACAAATGCGTTGTAGGGAGATCCTCTATGTCTCAGACTAGCTCTATGTTAAAAACATCAACTAATGTCTTATTTTAGAGATAAGGGTAACAAAGAGTTACAAAAACTTATTTAAACTTAAAACTTTTCGAGAACAAAGAGTCACGCGAGTAAATAGTACTACGCCTTTAACATCAGCGGCTGTTTGAAAAAAAGACAGCCTCAGTCATTTTTTTACAATGTCGCTATGCGAAATACATTAAAATAAATGTGCAACGGTCAAAAAAATTTCGACAAGAGATTATGGACGAACCCCGTTTCGAACCTCCATGGATTTGATGAAAACATTTTTAGACGAATTCTGTCTGTCGTCAGTCTGTGAGTGGTATAATTAAAAACTGCTCATGACTGGATGGAGTTGAAGAATCTGGCCCGATGGTTTTTAGATCAATCAAATTTTAAAGCAGAATCCACCACTGATTGACTTTGTGAAGATCTATCTCTACTCTTATGTAGTGAACCAATAGTTTTATTTTCTTGTCACGGTTTAAACCGGTTATTTTTTTTAAATCCAAAAATCGAGGGAAAAAACCGGGTCGGAAGACTATGCTCGATTTTTAGGTTCGACTACTATACAGTTATAAAGCTTTGAATTTCATCATTTAGGCCAATCACCGATAATCGCTTCCTCGATGCGTGTGTTGGTTGGCAGGATGATTGAGAAAAATCTTTATAGAACAGATAAATAATGGCCAATGGTTGATTTCCTTCAAAAACTCATACTAATAAAAAATTTTGTCTGCAAACGACGTATGTTTTCTGTAAGCCAAAAAAATATTTATCTTTAGTTGGAAGTTCTGTGTCGTCTAAGATTAACCTCTGCACTGAATGATGTTGTTTCCAATAAGAGTGTCAACTCACGGATCAACTACATTGCTGAAAGTCTTTATGATCAGATTAGATGATAAATGATCGGTCAATGAATTAATTTCTTTTAGAAAACAATGTTACAAATTTTTGTCTATAATACTTACTTAAGCAACAATTGACTTATTTATTATTATTACATGTGTATTCACTTGATTACTAATATAATGGCCCAGATCTCTTGGTAACGATCATGACGTCACCAACAATAAAACACGCCAATAGGACTCTGAGACGTTAACACAGCATTATTTTCATCGTTGAAAATCTAAGAACTGTAATTTTTAAATTTAAAAGGTAGTGTATTTCTAATTTTCAATTGTAAGCTCTCTAAAATAGTGAAATAGGTACAGATTGCAATTATTGATATATAATTTATCCAGTATGATCATAGTTTCGAGAATTTTAGATTATAGTTAATCTCCTATATTTCAATTAATTTCCGTTTTCCTAATGAAAGTAGTAAAAATTAAATCAAGTGGTGATATAGTTTGGACAGCATGGATGCATCTATTATTTGATGCAATCAGTGATATAATTTGATAATACTTTTTTGGCAAGTTAAAATTTACACAAAAGCTCTGAATACAAGGAAAATTGTGAGAACAACGAAAATACTTCACACTGAGATATTTGTTACAAGAGGGAATACTTTGAATAAAAGAAATATTAAAAAAAAAAAATGATTTATGTCTAAACATATGTTTGCTTTATTTGTTTTTCAATCAATGTTAAAGTACTTTCTCTCTTGCTATATATCTATTTAAACACGTCAATTGACTGGGAAATCTCTCGAATGAAGGCGCAATTTGCACCGTCATGGCGATGTTTGTTTTCTAGTTTATAATAAGACTTATTGCATTAATTACTTATTGTATTAATATTTACTTAGTGTACTAATTATTACTACTACGAATTTTTGTTTAAAAACGTTCTTTCTTTTTCAACCAAATACGGATTATTTTGAGCGGTTTTAACCCAAAGTTAAAACCAGAGAGTGAAAAAAACCCAAGCGGAAACCGTTTGTTTTACAGTAACCCATATCCTAACAGAAAAGTTTCGTTGGTTTTCAAATCCTTTTCTAGATCTTTCTTCTTCATGTGTACTATTGATTAATCATTGTATTGAAACATTCTTATTGTATATTATATTTATAAATTTTGTCTATAAATGTTGCTTTCTTTTTCTTCAAACCCGAAAACCGGTTACTTTTAGGCGGTTAAAACCGGAGGGTGAAAAACCCTACGAAGCAACCGTTTGTTTTTGCGATTAATCGCCATCCCTAATGAAAGAGTCTCGTTGGTTTTCAAATCCTTTTCTAAGATCTTTCTTCTTCATGTAGGATTTTACATCTCATTTTTTTCAAGAATTAACTGCATATATGAGTAATATTACCTATTTCACAAGATATTCATTTATTGAAGGAAATCAAGTTTTTATTTTTGAGATTAATCTGGTTGAAATATTTATACTTCTAGTATGGGACAATTTTTGAGATACTAACAGTTCCGAAAAATTCATCCTTGTGTAGATGCTGACCAAAAGTAATAGTTTATTATGATAATTAAAAATTAATTTATGATTATCATGTGAGTTTTAAAGTTTCCTAATTTCAAAATGTGGAACTCAGTAATGTGCTTAAAATGTCTGTACTGACATTTAAATACAATACAATATTTTAAAGAAATTGGGTTGATTTAAAAAAAGGGTATTTAGCCATAGCACTTTTATGAACAAAAATGCTTTTAAAACGAAATCATTTTGTTTGTGTTAATATCGTAATTGAGAGATGAAAATAAAATAATACTTAAAATAAGTTCTTATTCGAGAATTTGATTAATAATCTCATCCTACGAGATCTTTAATTTAGTAATGCGTCCCATCTTGTTAATCTAGTATTTATTACTTCACGGTTTGTAAGGCAGTTTTCTTGCATAAAAATCTACAGATGAGCACCCTCATAATTTTCTGTCAGTTAAAAAATATTTTTTTAAGATGTGTTGATTCATATTTATTCTCAATTTAATACGTCGTTCAGAATTTTGATGTGAAATGCACCGAAGAAATGAACGTATAAACCAGTAATATTTTCATAATTTAATACGTCGTTCAGAATTTTCTGTCGACAAGAAATGAACGCGTAACAACCATAATCTTACTGCATAATTTAATAGCGTCGTTCAGATTGGTCGTCACCGAAGAAGATGAACGTAAAACCATACATCTTTCACTGAGACCTTAATACTCGTTCAGAAAATTTTTTGTGTCTACCAAAGTGAACGTAAAACCAGTAATCTTTTCATAATTTAATACGTCTAGTCAGAATTTTGTGTACCAGAAAAGAAAGCAAAAAACCAGATCCTTTCATGATTTACGTCGTTCAGAATTTTGTGTTACCGAAGAAATGAACGCAAAACCAGCAATCCTTTCATGATTTAATACGTCGTTCAATTTTTTGTCACCAGAAAAATGAACGCAAAACCAGCAATTTTCATGATTTAATACGTCTTTCAGAATTTTGTGTCACCAGAAGAAATGAACGCAAAACCAGCAATCCTTTCATGATTTATACATCGTTCAGAATTTTGTGTCAGCCGAAGAAATGAACGCAAAACCAACAATCCTTTCATGATTTAATACGTCGTTCAGAATTTTGGTCACCAAGAAATGAACCAAAACCCTAATCCTTTCATGATTTAATACGTCGTTCAAATTTTGTGTCACCGAAGAAATGAACAAAAACCAGCAAATCCTTTCTTGATTTAATACGTCGTTCAGAATTTTGTGTCACCGAAGAAATGAACGCAAAATCAACTAATCCTTTCATGATTTAATACTCGTTCAGAATTTTGTATGTCACCGAAGAAATGAATGCAAAACCAACTCCTTTCATGATTTAATATGTCGTTCAAAATTTTGTGTCACCAGAAATGAACGTAAAACCAATTCTATCTTTTCAAATATTTTCGATAAAAAATGCAGTTACTTCCAGAATGAAACGAGATAAAGGCGTTCCCCATGGTAAAGGTTGAAACTTTGTTTCATTTATCTGTAGCATTGCGTAATAAAATACGATAACACAAGTTTTCAATTTCTGATTTGTTAAACAAGTTGCAGAAACAACAAATAACTCTCGTTTCGACTTCAAAATGATGATTGTAAATGATTTCTCAACAAACTTCTTTTAAGTTGAAGTTATAAAAATCAGATTTGAAGATTTTACATAGAAAAAACAGAAGAGATACATGAGGAAAAAACATTCACTTGTATAAATATCGTCTCTGGAAAGGATTTGACAAAAGAAAAAAACTCAATTATTTGGATAGATATGTAAACCACAGTATACCTCGGCTTTCATCGATAGACCGTCCAAACAATGAGAAATACGAAACCGACCAGAATTGAGTGATTATTTCCATATGAATTAGTTAAATCCAATCAAATCACTCTACACCTCCAAAATACACACAAAAAATACATTTTATAGAAACAAATATAATGTTTAAATACTAAAAACAATAAAATTCAACATAAAATGAATATTAAAGACAACCATAATAACAAAAAACAATAAGACAAATATTGTGTTTTAATACTAAAAAGTAATAAGAATTCAACATAAAATGAATATTAAAGACTAATGTAATACACACCAAAACACATTTTATAGAGAATAAATATGGTATTTAATACTAAAACAATAAAATTGAACAAAATGAATATTAAGACTATTATAATACACACCAAAAAAAAAAAAAAAACATTTTATAGAGATAAATATGTTTTAATACTAAAAAAAGCAATAAGAGTTCAACATAAAATGAATTAAGACTAATGTAATACACACCAAAAACATTTCATAGAGCATAAATATAGTATTTAATACTAAAAGCAATAAGAATTGAACATAAAATGAATATTAAAGACTAATGTAATACCACACAAAAACACTTTTATAGAGAATAAATATCGTGTTTAATACTAAAAGCAATAGGAAATTAAGACATAAATGAATATTAAGACTAATGTAACACACAAAAACACATTTTATAGAATAAAATATCGTGTTTAATACTAAAAGCAATAAGAATTGAACATAAAATGAATATTGAGACAATGTAATACACACCAAAAACACATTTTTATAGAGAATAAACCTCGTGTTTAATACTAAAGAGCAATAAGAATTGAACATAAAATGATATTAAAGACTAATGTACGTACACCAAAAAACACTTTTATAGAGAATAAATATCGTGTTTAATACTAAAAATAATAAGTCAACATAAAATGGAATATTAAAGAGACTAATGTACACCAAAACACATTTCATAGAGCATAAATATGATATTTAATACCAAAAAGCAATAAAATTGAACATAAAATGAATATTAAAAAGACTAATGTAATACACAAAAAAAACATTTCATAGAGCATAAATATAGTATTTAATACTAAAGAGCAATAGAGTTCAACATAAAATGAATATTAAAAAGACTAATTAACACACACCAAAAACACATTTTATAGAGCATAAATATTGTTAATACTAAAAGCAAATGAGAATTCAAATAAAACAGATATTAAAGACATTATAATACATACGAAAACACATTTTATTGAGAATAAATATGTGTTTAATACTAAAAAGCAATAAGAATTGAACATAAAATGAATATTAAAGACTAATGTGATACACACCAAAAACACATTTTATAGAGAATAAATATAATGTTTAATACTAAAAGCAATAAGAATTCAACATAAAATGAATATTAAAGACTAATGTAATACACACCAAAAACACATTTTATAGAGGATAAATATTGTGTTTAATACTAAAAGCGATAAGAATTCAACATGAAATGAATATTGAAGACTAATGTCAGTAGCGAATCCAGGATTTTGGTCGGGGGGGGGGATCATGAAAATTTTGTATCGTCATGACCTCATAGCTTATATAATTGAAAACACTTCAACTTTACTCACCTGACCGTAAGAATCACAAAGGGCACTACAATACTTTCGATAACATAATAAAAACACAATGAAATAACTAGCAAAAAAATGTTTTCGACCGCGTTAACGCTACAAGTACGAGTGGAATGACTACAAAAGCGGGGAAATTTTCGATCCTGCCATTCCAGAAAGTAATGTTGCCACGTTTTATTCTTTTAAAGAAAGGGATTATGAACAAACAGGTGTAGTGATTTGAAAAAAATCAAGAAATTTGTTCTGGGGGGCTGCAGCCCCATAGACCTCCCATCTGGATTTGCCACTAAAGTAATGAAAAGACTAAAAGAACTTTAAACTTGGCATTTACATTTTTGTACCTTTCTGAAGACGCTTCTTGGTGTATGGAAGAAGGCAAGGAGAGGAGACCGTGATGCAGATATTATTGTTTGGAAGGAGAATTCCCTTCCATAACGACCTTAAGCCTCAAAACACTATCTGTGGTCACAATTTTCCGGACTAAAATTTGATACACATGAGCAATTTTGTTGACATAACTACCTACCAAATTTCGCTTTTTAAATTGTTGCGTTTTTTGGTTATCGCGTTCACATTCACGCAAATATACAGGAAAATAGCTATAAAGGGTAGCTATACAGATTACTCAAAATTGTAAATAGCTATACAAGGTGTCCACACTTATCGTGGTCCAATAGCTAATTTCTAAATCGTTAGAGATATACATATAGTTCCAATTGGAAAAATGCTTTAAGGTATCCGACTGTGTTCGGAGACATTTTTTTGAAAAATAACTTATATATATATTTTAATGTTATTTTTCAACTGCATATACTTTAAAACTATGAAAATATTGTAAAATTAAGTTTTTTAAAAATAATTTTTAAAAAAACTGAGAAATTTGAAGAAAAATAACTAAAATATTTGCCTTACGCTAACAGCCATAGACAAAATCATATTCTAAATATACATAAATCCTTGTGGGAGTACATTTTTATGACAGTTATCTGTGTTATGCTATAAAATATTTCTTGTACTTCAAAATAGTTTTGAGATATAGCTGAACGTAGTTACTAAACTGGTAATTTTTCATAAAAAATCCTTTTCGTTTATATTTAAGCACTTAAAAATAATACTTGATTTTAAAATTGACCTTAATTTTTAGAGGAAAACATCAAACATATTACAGAAAACGATCTCAGAAAATTTCATATCAATACTTGAATAACGTTCAGAGAAATCATTGTTACGGTCGATAGTTTTCCTCAAAAATATCATTTCTCAGAAAACACATTTAAAGTTTTCATGCAACTTAAAATAATGCTTACAGTTCGGTAATAAAACAGCTGTATCTCCATTTGTAATTCACATAGAGCAAAAAGTGAGACAGTTTTAGAAAGCTTATTAAACAGGCTACAAAATTAAGTCATAAAATCTTTTTTGATAATTTCATCAAAAACAATCATTTTAAAACAGTCGGATACCTTAAATGAAGGGAAGAATTATAATATATGTTTTTTGAGTGAATATAATATATGTTTTGATATATTCCTGAAAAAGTTACGAATTCTAACTTTTTATACGGTCCCCCGGTCCTATCAATCATATTTAGTAAAATATTTTAGACTCTTTAACATTTTAAACAAAAAGAGTCCCACTCTTCTGCGATTAAAACTGACCGAGTTATGGAGCTTTGAATATCGCTGACTTAGACCACTTTACACCATTTCAAATGCTGTCTCGAAGACGATCTACCAATCAATGCGCAGCACTTCCACGACGAGGCAGCTGATTGGTTAAAAATCTTGAAATTCAAAGCTCCATAACTCGCTCAGTTTTAGTCGCAGAAGACTGAGACTTTTTTTTGTTTAAAATGTTAGAATATCAAACATATTTTAATAAATGTGACTGCTAGGACCGAGGGACCGTATAAAAAATTAGATTTCGTAACTTTTTCAGAAATATATTTAGTGACTTAAACAATATAAAATATAATTCTTCCCTTTATTTAAAACATTTTTCCAACTGGAACTATATGTCTATCTCTAACAGTTTAGAAATTAGCTATAGGACCACGATAAGTGTGGACATCCTGTATAGCTATTTACAATTCTGAGTTATTGTGTTCACATGGGCACATTCAGAGTTCATGCTGACGGGCTTAGTCCAAAATTTGCAATAAATATGTAATTTTGGTGTAAAGACCACATACCAAATACCATGACTCTAGCTAGTGGCGTTTTTGAGTAATCATCCTTAAAGAGCGACCCAGACAGAGACAAAAATAAAAAAATGGCTTTTTTCGGGCTGCAGGATGTCTCAGACTTGGAGTACCCTCAAAATCCTGATATCGCATTTTTGAAGGTTACAATACTTTATCTTCGCATGCGATAAAGTAATAACATAAAAGCATCTTTAGACAGCACACTAGTCTGAAATGATTAAACAAAACAGAGATAATAAACTCCCTCAATTTCCTCCTATGCTCAAGCAATACGGCACATTTTATGATTAACTTCGTCGTGCAACGAGGACAATCGAGTATGCATTTTAACTATTTTGACTTTCACCGATTTGGTTCAAGATTTGAGACAAATCTGCCATTTTGGCGCGCATTTTGAATCCATTTCGAATATAGTCCTTAGCCCTTTATAAAATGGACGAGAATGGATTCCTTGTTAGTTTAATTCGATTCCCTTTGAGTTTATCTTAATCTTTTGGCTCTCTTTGAATGATTTTGATTTCCATTGTTCTTTGTTTTTTGCGCTACTTTAAACGTTGTATAAATTTTATTGTTTAAATTTGGCTATTTTGTTGTTTCTGTTTAAAATTTAAGTTAAATTTATTATTTTTATATTTATTCTATTTTTCCTAGTCGATTGCTTTTAAGCTTGGTGTGAAGACGTGATAACAAATTTCATTGATGCTGCTTGTTCCGTTCCTGATTTATCTGCTTCACATATGTACGATTAGATAGGCCAACAGATAGTCAATGCCAGAGAGATTTGGCCTAAAATTTGGTGCAGATCTACAATTCTAATAATAAAATCATATATCAGATTACATTCGTCTAGCTTCTTGAATTTCTGAGTCATCACGTTCACATATGTACGATTAGACAGGCCAACAGATAGTCAATACGTAGACAGATTTGGCCTACAATTTGGTTCAGATCTACAACTCTAATATTAAAATCGTATTAGATGTCATTTGTCGAGCTTCTTGCATTTCTAAGTCATCACGTTCACATATGTACCATTAGACATGCCAACAGATAGTCAATGCGAGACAGATTTGGCCTACAATTTGGAGCAGATCTACAATTCTAATAATAAAATCATATATCAGATTTCATTTGTCTAGCTTCTTGCATTTCTGAGTCATCACATTCACATATGTGCGATTAGACAGGCCAACAGATAGTCAATGCGAGACAGATTTGGCCTACAATTTGGAGCAGATCTACAATTCTAATAATAAAATCATATATCAGATTTCATTTGTCTAGCTTCTTGCATTTCTGAGTCATCACGTTCACATGTGCATGAATAGACAGGCAGACAGACTTGTCATGGACAGTTGTTCTCCAAAAGTTTATAGATATCTATAGTATTGATATAAATACAGCGTACCAAATTTCAACACTTATAAATCTTTCCATTTTTAGCTACCGTTTCCGAAAATGTATCTTTTATTCAACTTGAGTGTCGTGTCCTCAAATCTTGAGATTGATTTCTTACCCACTTCCAATCGAGCTACAGCTTTGGAATTTAGCACAGTGGTGGGTTTCCGGAGACAATACAATATTATGCAAAAAAATTTGCAATCTATACCCATTTTATACCTAGCAAAATGATATTAAAATTTTAGCCCTATATTTGGGCGATAAAATTTGGAAGGTGGTAAACCTCACGTTACGTAGGGTTGTAACAACACCACGAATCTAACAGAGAATGCGCTATACTTCCGGTGCTGCACCGATTAAAATGACGTAATAGCTCGTGTTTCTACGCGTCTTGGGTTTACTTTCTATTAGAATTTGCCAACAATCAGATTTTTTTTTTACTTCGAGTGCACTAAACGTTTCGCACTCAAAGCAAAAAGAGGAATGTGTAGATCGATACTCTTTTTCTCTATTACATTGTTGATAATAATTGTAAGTTATCACGTAATATATTACGGATTTATATTTCAGAAAGTTAATGCCATTAAATGATTTTAAAAATGCAATTGAACATATATATATAATAATTTTAATATGTGTTTTGTATTGGAGAATTCAATAATTGAATTTGGGTTACTATGCCTAACATATCATATCGTGTGTATTCGTGTCAGCCGTCACTAAAAAGTAGAAAATAAAATAAATAAAAAAATTAAGGTATAAGCTTTCATTCAAAACGCACTTTGGAAAAGCAGAATGCACTAAGAAAGTATTACAATCATCAAAAATATTGGCATATGGCAGTTGACATGTAGCATGGTTCAAATAAAAGCGTGGGAGCCTTTACCTTCAGGAATATTCCATTTGTTTAAGGAAATATACACAAAATATAAGGTGCTATATAAGGCGCTCACGCGTTTATTCGAACCATGCATTTTATTATAATCAGAAAAATATTTTTTACTTTTGAGTTCATTTTGACGAAATTATAATGTGTAAACGTATTTTCTCATTTAAAGTGTATTTTGAATAAAAGCTTATACCTTAAATTATTTATTTATTTATTTTATTTCACTCAAGGTGGTCTAAAACGTGGAGATTCACTAAAATCCCGATGTCAATGGTTTTGATGATTGCAATAAAAAAACTTTGTAAATGAGAAAGTAATAAGGAATCTGATTTCTAAAGCCTCAGATTTTTTGACTTTCAGATTTTCAAAGCTTTAAACATGCATGCTAGGCAAACAATATTATTTCATATTATCAAAGTTATCTCCTTATTTGCATCTCTACTATTAATAAAAACGAATTTCTTGGAGATATATAGGAAAGACCGTTTGACTCATAGCCGCGATTTTCCAAAATTTTAATTTATTAAAAATTAAGCAGCATTTCAGCATTTTTTAGCGATAACTTCCGAAAATGTTATCTCACAAAATCATTTTTACACCGCCTTAAAATTCAAAATATTATATTTCCAATTATACTTATTTATTTATCGTCCAATTTTTCTATAATTTTAACAATTTGTTTTGAAATATTTGCAACAATACTTTGCATTGTTGCAATGAAATTCAAACCCTTTTTATTGTTATTACAATTATTTAATTACGTGTTTCTCTTCCAGTATTAAAAGCTATGGAATGAAGATTCTGCTTATTTTTTAGTATTCTTTGTTAAAACTATAATGGATTTTCCTTTTTTTATTTCATCAAAATATTTGTGGAATTCGAACATAAAGCCCTCTAATATAATAAGTAGGTATATTAGGAAAAATATGCAGGTAAACTGAATGGTAGCTATTTTTTAATTTTTTACTGTCTCGTATACGAAGTATACAAAGATAAAGTATTGTAATCGTCAACAAATTCGAACTCGAGATTTTGACGAATCTCCACGTTTTAGACCTCCCTGAGTCCGAAAAACACAATTTTGGAATTATGTTTGTCTGTCTGTGAACCCGATAACTCGAAAACTATTAGAGCTACGGGGATGAAATTTCGTATGTGGTCTTTACACATAATTTGTAGGTTTCTATGAAATGTTTAACAAAATCCGTCAACGGGAAGTCTGTCTGTCTGTATGTCCGAGGTCTTGTGAACTCTATAACTCAAAAACTTGAATAGGTAGATGGATAAAATTTGGTACACAGTTTTATCGTCATGAATGTAGGTCCGTATAAAATTTCTCGGCCAAATCCGTCAAACAGGTGTTCAAATTTCATATTTGGTTCAAAATGCACATTGCCGACTGTGTGTTGGCGAGCGTTTCGCTTATTTTACTCAAGTTAGTATGGTTGTCGTTTCACCTTGGCAGTCTACGAAGAAAATTGTAGCGAGCCGCAAACACGCGCTTCGGAAATTATGACACCCACCTAAAACGAAACTTTGTTCTGACATTCTCCAGATGGAAGGTATGGTGAAATCTTGAGTGACATCTGTATAAAGATTTCTTACTCAAAAACGTTACATAAAGTTGAGGTACCTCAGCGCGGGTAAAATTTGAGATCATACGCAATTTGTTTTGAAAAATATTAAGTTTTTGGTAATTCATGAATTTTATATGTTTCATTGTAAATCACCATTCATAATTTTTTTCTCAAAATAACCAGGCCTTGGGTAAATACCCCAAGAATATTTACCTACCCACTGGGTGTTTACCCACCTCACATTACTGGTCGTATGTGAGAAAGTTTCGTTTTATCAATATATTTTAATCCAGCTAATCTGCTGCTGCACTTAAAATGAACAGCACCATTTTGATGTTGTAGTCAACTGCATATTTACCGAGAGGAATAAGAAGATGAAGTCCACGCTGACGAAGTTTACGCTGACAATTAGATCTCAGATGACGCAGACACCTAGTTTACGTGACTTGACGCTAGGATTGAGGATGTTCATGGACACGATGAACAAAATAATTTCAAAGCTAATATAATAACACGCCTTAAATATCTATCGCAATTTGAAGTTTAGTTATATTAACGCCCCGTTTTGACACAACACAAGGGCTTCGTATTCTTTGTTAAAACTATGATGGATTTTACTTTTTTTATTTCATCAAATTTTTTGTGGAATTTGCAAATAAAGCCCTCTAATATAATAAGTAGGTATAGTGGGAAAAATATGCGGTAAGCTGAATAGTTGACATTTTTAATTTTTTTTATCAATATGTTTTAATCCAGCTAATCTGCTGTTGCACTTAAAATGAACAGCACCATTTTGATGTTGTAGTCAACTGCATATTTACCGAGAGGAATAAGAAGATGAAGTCCACGCTGACAATTAGGTCTCAGGTGACGCAGACAGCCACTTTATGTGACTTGACGCTAGGATTGAGGATGCTCATGGACACGATGAACAAAATAATTTCAAAGCTAATATAATAACACGTCTTACATATCTATCGCAATTTGAAGATTTGTTTAGTTATATTAACGTCCCGTTTGGACACAACACAAGGACTATTTTGGGACGAACCTGCTTATTTTGAACCGCGGTTAGATGACAAGAACAACACCTGAGTTGGCATTCCCATCTCCAAACTTCGGCACCGCACCAGCGGTTCTTCCCCTCCGTCCTGTTACTAGGCCTTACAAGGGGGCTACAGAAACTGTGGAAAAAAGGTTCCTGACTTTTCCCTGATTTCCCTGACTAAACTTACAACATTTCCCTGATTGCCCTGACTAAACTTACAACATTTCCCTGATTAAACTTACAACATTTCCCTGATTTCCCTGACCAAACTTACTTACAACATTTCTCTGATTTCCCTGAATAAACTTACAACATTTGTCTGATTTCCCTGATTAAACTTACAACATTTCCCTGATTTCCCTGACTAAACTTACAACATTTCCCTGATTTCCCTGACTAAACTTACAACATTTCCCTGATTTCCCTGAATAAACTTACAGCATTTCCCTGATTTACGGCTACTAATCATATTAGTTTCATGGCTTTTTCCCTACTCAAAATCACTGTATGTGTACAATATACGTTATTAAAAACGCTTTTACCAGTTATTAAATATGAAAAAATTTAAATTTTTTATGAAATTTAATTTTAAAAAAATGGAATTAACATCCTAAAAAAACTATTAAAATGGTATATTACATTTCTTATATGTAAAAAATACTGGAAATTTTAACAAAATACTTTGCTTCTAAAACTGCATAAGAATTCTAAGAAACATTAAAACTACTCTTTGCAACGCAAGTTAAATTATATTAACAGTACAGGTTATTATGATCTTTGCCAAAAATTTTAAAACAGTTCAATAACTTATTAGTACTCTTTGCATGAGAACCAGAATAACATGTTCAGCATAAATATAAAAATAGTATAATTATAAGTGCCTGACAATATATATTTTAGCCAAGATTTAAACAAGAGAAACTCCCACAATATTACTTCAAATTTTTATTCTTAAAGAAATTATAAGAAATCAATTGCTCTAATCAAAAACTTATGCTTTTATAAAGGAATATAAGTTTTTTTTAAAAAAATCCATTTATTACCTATTACAAATAATACTAGACATAAGATACTAATTTATAGATAATATCTCAAGTAACTATTTATTTTCCCTGATTTTTAGATATTTTTACGAATTTTCGTGACTCTTCCAGATCGATAAAATTCCCTTACTTTTTCCTGGTATCCCTGATTTCCAGGTTTTGTCGCCATCCTGCTTACACCTAACTGGGTAGGCCGGGGCGGAGTGGGTGTTGCGCACCGCACCATTGGGAGGACGTTGACCCACACACATGGCGGATCTTCAGTGGAACCGGGTTTCAAACATGGAACCCTCGAGCCCCGAAACCCAAATCTTACCACAACACAATTTCAATTTTAAAAATACTTTGCTAAGTTAACCATGAATATGAAATTATGTATCAGAGATTATGATATTCAGTCAATTGAGCTGGTCGCCAAAGGCGGCTGGTTAGTTATATAAAAAGGATTCATTTTCTAGTTTTGTGCTTTTTGATTGATACTCAGGAAAACACTAAGTTTGAATGGGGTAATCATTTCAAGGCAGTAGCGGCATTCTTATGCTTTTATGCCAGAGATAATGGTCTTCTTAAGCTTTCCGTTTAATCTATTTGAAAATGCGTTTTTCTTTTTTATTATATAGGTTAAAATGTTCCTTGAAATTCAGTCAATTGAGCTGGTCGCCAATGGCGGCTGGTTAGTTACATAAAAAGGATTCATTTTCTAGTTTTGTGCTTTTTGATTGATACGCAGGAAAACACTCAGTTTGAATTAATCATTTTAAAGCAGTAGCGGCATTCTTGTGCTTTTATACCGGAGATAATGGTCTTCTTATGCTTTACGTTCAATCTGTTTGAAACTACGTTTTTCTTTTCTATTATATAGGTTAAAATGCTCCGCGAAATTCAGTCAATTGAGATGGTCGCCAAAGGCGGCTGGTTAGTTATATAAAAAGGATTCATTTTCTAGTTTTGCACTTTTTGATTGATACGCAGGAAAACACTCAGTTTGAATCAATCATTTTAAAGCAGTACGGCATTCTTGTGCTTTTATACCGGAGATAATGGTCTTCTTAAGCTTTCCGTTTCATGTGTTTGAAACTACGTCTTTCTTTTATATTATGTAGGTTAAAATGTTCCGTGAAATTCAGACAATTGAGCTGGTCGCCAAAGGCGGCTGGTTTGTTATATAAAAAAGGATTCATTTTCTAGTTTTGTGCTTTTTGATTGATACGCAGGAAAACACTCAGTTTGAATTAATCATTTTAAAGCAGTAGCGGCATTCTTGTGCTTTTATGCAAGAGATAATGGTTTTCTTAAGCTTTCCGTTTCATCTGTTTGAAACTACGTCTTTCTTTTATATTATGTAGGTTAAAATGTTCCGTGAAATTCAGACAATTGAGCTGGTCGCCAAAGGCGGCTGGTTTGTTATATAAAAAAGGATTCATTTTCTAGTTTTGTGCTTTTTGATTGATACGCAGGAAAACACTCAGTTTGAATTAATCATTTTAAAGCAGTAGCGGCATTCTTGTGCTTTTATGCAAGAGATAATGGTTTTCTTATGCTTTACGTTGATTCTGTTTGAAACTACGTTTTTCTTTTTAATTATGTAGGTTAAAATGTTCCGTGAAATTCAGACAATTGAGCTGGTCGTCAAAGGCGGCTGGTTAGTTATATAAAAAGGATTCATTTTCGAGTTTTATGCTTTTTGATTGATACTCAGGAAAACACTAAGTTTGAATGGGGTAATCATTTCAAAGCAGTAGCGTCATTCTTGTGCTTTTTTGGTGCCAGGATGGTCTTTATGCTTTCCGTTCAATCTACTTGAAACTATTGCTTTTCTTTTCATTATATAAGTTAAATAAGGAAATTCAGTCAATTGAGCTGGTCGCCAAATGTCAATAGTTTAGAGTAAAAAGTATTTTACTTTTCTAGTTTTAGATTTTTATCGATACCAGGAAAACACTAGTTTGAATGGGGTAATAATTTCAAAGCAATAGGGCATTCTTGTGCTTTTTATCAGAGATAATGGTCTCTTATGCTTTCCGTTCAACCTGTTTGAACTCGTTTTTCTTTTTTATAGATTAAACTGTTCCGTGAAATCTCAGCTCAATTGTTGTCGCCAAAGGCGGCTGGTTAGTTATATAAAATGGATTATTTTCTTAGTTTTGTGCTTTTATGATACCAGGAAAACACACTGAGTTACAATGGGTAATATTTCAAAGCATAGGCATTCTTGTGCTTTTATGTCAGAGATAATGGTCTCTTATGCTTTCCGTCTAACTGTTTGAAACTAGTTTTCTTTCTATTATATGGATTAAAATGTTCCAGTGAAATCAGTCAATTGAGCTGTCGCCAAAGGCGGTGTGTATATAAAAGGATTCATTTCTAGTTTTGTGCTTTTGATTGATACTCAGGAAACATCCGTTTGAATGGGGTATCTCACAAAGCAGTAGCGCCCTTGTGTTTTATGCAGAGATAATGGTCTTTATTTCCGTTCAATCTGTTTGACGTTTTTTCTTTCTATTATATAAGTTAAAATGTTCTGAAATCTCAGTCATGAGCTGGTGCCAAATGAGCTGGTTGAGTTATATAAAATGATTATTTTTTCGTTTTAGATCTTTTGATTATACTCAAGGGAAAACACTGAGTTTGAATGGGGTAACTCAAAGAGTATGGCTCTCTTGTGCTTTTTAGTGGATAAATTCTTCTATAGCCTGTCTAACCTGTTTGAAACTATGTTTTTCTTTCATTATATAGATTAAATGTTCCGTGAAACAGTCAATTGAGCTGTCGCCAAAGGCGTATTAGATATATAAAAGGGTTCATTTTCTAGTTTTGTGACTTTTGATTGATACCAGGAAAACACTCGAGTTTGAATGGGGTAATCATTCTAAAGAAGTGGCATTCTTGTGCTTTATGCAGAGATAATGGTCTTCTTATGCTTTCCGTTCAATCTGTTTGAAACTAGTTTTCTTTTCTATTATATAGATTAAAATGTCTAAATTCAGATAATTGAGCTTGGTCGCCAAAGGTATGGTTATTATATAAAAAGTGATTCATTTTCTAGTTTTGTGCTTTTTTGATGATACTCAGGAAAACATTCCGAGTTTGAAATGGGGTAATCATTTCAAAGCAGTAGAACGGTACCTTTGTGTTTCTATGCCAGAGTATGTCTTTTATGCTTCTCGTTCAACTGCTTGAAACTATGTTTTTCTCTTTCTATTATATAAGTGAAATGTTCCAGAAATTTCAATTAGTTGTCGCCAATAGGCGGCTATGGTTATTATATAAAATGATTCATTCTTCTGTTTGTATTTTGATTTGATACTCAGGAAAACACTCGAGTTTGAATGGGGTAACTGGACTCTAAAGCAGTAGCAGTCATCTGTGCTTTATGCGAGAGATAATGGTCTTCTCGCATTTCCGTCAACTGGTTTTGAAACTACTTTTTCGTTTCATTATATAGCTAAAATGTTCCAAATTCCAGTCAATTGAGCTGGTCGCCAATGCAGGCTGGTTAGTTATATAAAAAAAGGTATCATTTCTAGTTTTAGATTTTTGATTGATAATTCAGGAAAACACTCGAGTCTTGAATAGAGAATTCATTTCAAAGCAGTAGCGTCACTTCTGTGCTTATTTGCAGAGATAATGGTCTTCATGTCTGTTCAATCTGCTTGAAAACTACGTTTTCTTTTCTATTATATAGATTAAATTCCCGGAATTCAGTCAATTGGAGCTTAGCGCAATGGCCGGCATTGGTTATTCATATATAAAAAGTGATCTATCTTTCTTAGTTGTACTTTTGATTATACTCAGAGAAAACACTGAGCTTTTGAAATAAAATTCATTTCAAAGCAGTAGCGGCATTCTTGTGCTTTTATGCAAGAGATAATGGTCTTCTTATGCTTTCCGTTCAATCTGTTTGAAACTACGTTTTTCTTTTCTATTATATAGGTTAAAATGTTCCGTGAGAGTCAATTGACGTTCGAGTGATTATGCGACGTTCTTTGCATCTTGTAGATAATGAATGTAGCTGAAATTTTGTTCGATTTATCAATTCGAGGGAACAAACCTTGAACTAGAGACTCTAGATTTATCACCTGTTACAGAGTACTGTAAATGTAATATCACATGCAGAACAGATGATATTTAAACAAAGGTATTTTTAGTCAAGGTCACTGGAATTTCATGGAAATGCCCTAGGAAATATGGTAAATCCAAAGGAAATTTGCTAGGAAATATAGTAAATCCGTTGGAAACTTGTTTTTTCCAATCGTTGTTAATCGGAGATTTCGACTAATTTTCAAAATTTAAAAGATCTTAAAATCTATTGAGTTGAAAAAATAACCTGAGAAGTAATACTACAATTGAGGAAACCAGCGGGAGTGGTCTCCCCTAAACTTTCTCGTATACTTTCTAAGTAGAGATTCGTCAAAATCTCGAGTTCGAATTTTTTTGATTATTACAATACTTTCTCTTTGTATACTTCGTATACGAGAAAGTAAAACAAAAAAACAAACAAACCTGAAATCAAATTTTTGTTGCCATGTTTCAAAAAAATATTACTTTGAAGCGGGCGCGATAAAATAGGCAATGCAATGAATACTAAAGCGAAAATTCTGCTTTGGAATTGAATTCCCTAGAAAACAATTTATACTACTACAACCGTAACAATTGCAAAAGCGCGTGAATAAAAGATTTGCTGAAATAATGAGATCGGTTTGATTTACAACAATAAAAAAATTGTTAACAATTGATGCTTGAAAACATTATTTATTGTTGAAAATAAAATTTACAACAATAACAGATTGCTACCAATACGCATGCGCATGAGAATCGGATTAAAAGAAATTGAATATGCAATTTGAACGCCTCTTTTTGACGGATTTGGTCCAAACTTTTATACGGACCTACATTCATAACGATAAAACTGTGTACCAAATTTTATCCATTTAGCTATTCAAGTTTTTGAGTTATAGCGTTCACATGACTGCGGACATACAAATAGACAGACTTCCCGTTGACGGATTTTGTCCAAAATTTGATAGAAACCTACAAATTATGTTCAAAGACCACATACTATCCCCGTACCAAAGACCACATTTCATCCCCGTAGCTCTAATTGTTTTCGAATTATCGTGTTCACAGACAGACACACACACAAACAGGCATACAGACATAATTCCGAAATTGTGTTTTTCGGACTCAGGGAGGTCTAAAACGTGGAGATCCGTCAAAATCTGGAGTTCGAATTTTTTGACGATTACAATACTTTCTCTTTGTATACTTCGTATACGAGAAAGTAAAAAGATGAAATATAGTTCTTCGTACGTAAGTACATGAAAAATAAATAAAAATACTAATAAAGGAATTTTTTATTTGTGGAAGAGTTAAAAATACAAAAATAATAGCAGACAACGATAAGAAATAAGAATCCGGTGGATGACTTCATCAGAGGCCATATATCCAAGCAGATTCAAAACTAGAATAAGTTTTCTGTAGAGGAAAAAGACTTTAAGGTCTGAATTTAACATTATTTTCCTTTAAGGCCTGAACCCATTCCGGAATATATTGGAAAGAAAAACATTTATCCACAAAGAAGAAATTCAAAAGCGTCCTTTAAACGAAGTATGAAAAGAAGGGCTTAAAATCTTACCTCTTATAAAAGTTGTGGAACAAAAGAAAGGACGCCGTT
>BGPR01019968.1:74-28470 GCA_013235015.1 Araneus ventricosus
ATATATATATATATATATATATATATATATATATATATATATATATAACTTTAAAATATAGTAAACTATCAAAAAATAAATTACTTTCAAATTCCTTGCATAACCTCAAAAATAAATTCAAAGGGAAAAAGAAATCTGGCTAATTAGTGGTATACGCCATTGTTTGGGAGTTTGGGGATACATATTGACTTGATAGATAAAGCAAAAAAGAAACAATGGAGTGCATTCGGTTTATCCAAGGAAGTGAAGCCTGTCCCATAAACTGGATACTAGGCGTTAATGGGTTAACCTGGGAGTAGGGAGTACTAGAAAATATGGGTATCAATAGAGATGAAAAAGAGAAGGAAAAAAAAGTTTGCTAAGAATTTCAGAAGCTATGTTGCATGTTTAAAAATTATAATGATAGAATAATTTTATTCATTAATTATTAAATAAATAATGTATGAAATTACATTCCCATATACCTACATATAGCAAAAGTTCAAGGACTCCCCTCAACTTTTGCTACATGTATCAAGTTAGTCAACTTGAAATAATTTAATTTTTGGAACTTTTAGAAGTATAAAAATAAAATATAAGGAAGCAAATTTAAGTAATATAATAGTAATAATAATTCATCTTATTTTTGAAACTCTCTTCTTATAATATGTGAGCAGCAAAAGCTAAAATAAAAACTAGACATTTCTATTCATCTTCAAGCAAATGCTAAAACCTCACTGTTTATTTATTTGTTCCTCACATTGTGAAAGAAAAATTACTGGTAATCTGCAATCTTTATTGCAGTCTAACAGACAAGGAACTAATATTAATTACTTTAGCAATTTAGACTCATCTTGAAAGCTTGGAACCAAATGGGTGAAAGTAATTTACATTAATTTTTCAACTTTAAAGCTAAATAGTACTTCAAAATTGCTAGTTATGAGATTTCTTCAATCTGTAAGATGTGTAGCATCGAGAAAAGTTACAAAATCATATAATAGAAAACAGTACCCACTTTTTGGAGCAAATTGTCAATTAGTTTTAAATAAATTAAATCATTGGAAGTTAGTAATATATTTTTTTATAAAATATTGTAACAATAGCAAAGTGACCGGTATTTGTTCAAAATTTTAAACTACCAAACTGATATTGATATCCTTAAATTTACGAATAAAAAGCTGTTTGTTTTTATACTTACTAAATAAAATTGAAACAAATAACTATTAACAAATTATAAAACAAGAATAACCTATTTTCTTAATTTGAAAAACGTAAAATAAGTCACATTATTCCAGTTAAAATGAAAACAACGCCACACCCTCTACCATTTCAATGTTGGTAAACAACGACGGCTGAGGCTCTACTTCGTTTTTTAAGATTTCAAATATTAATTTTAAGTTAATGAAATTCAACTGAACTAAAATTAAAATTCGTTTTTTAAATTATTATGAAAAATAAATTTTTCTGAAACAAACGCCTGATTTTTAAAGTTCTTTTACTTAAAAGGACTTAACCGCTTAACAGTGATGTTTTGATCACTGTAACCACATAGCATTTTGTATAATTCAATGGCTGTGTATGGAAACCGTTCTGTTGAGTAATGGAATGTTTGTTTTCAGTTTTCTGAGACGTCATTTCTGTAATTGACATGGGTGTACGTTAGTATTGATTGAAATTTTCCTCTAATAATACGAGGGAAAAAATCACTGAAAAGCGTTCCTCTTCCTTCCGTATATTAAGGTTTCTTGTGACTGTTAAAAACTAGGTATTTAAATGAACATTTTTTGTATTGCATGGGCAAAATAGCGAGGATATGACAGTGGAAGATCCATTTTTCGTTGTAAAAAAGTGAGTATTTTAGTTTTGATTTCGTGGAATATCTCAAATAAAAAAAATAGTTGATATATTTCCGTTTCACTGGGTAGTGATTTTAAAATGTTTTCTTCTGTGCAGAGTCTTAAAAAGCCTTGAGGCATTTTTTTATTTTTCGTTTTCATCATATTTTGTAATGGGTAATTCGGTTTCTGATACATTTCATTTAAAACCTTGTTTAAATAATAAGAAGGCGTGTATTCCTAACTGTGAATTAAGCCAGGAATGCTAAGCCTGTAAATATTTTTATGATATTAGTATTTTATAACAATTGCAGCAAGTTAGTTTGGTGTTTGACTATTTAACTTTTCGTTTATTGCATACTCTTCCAATAATTGTCTTGATATGGTATAATATTTCCAGACGAATTTATGTTGTAGATTGTTAATTTTAAAACTTTAAATTTATCACATTATATTGCTTACTAAGTTTTAATATCAAAAGTTATACAGCTTTCCTCAATGTACTTTTAAATGTACATATTTAATGTTAATTTAGATATATCGGTTTCTATATGTATTTTCAGAGTATGATTTTATGTTGTCATTTAATAGTAGGGGAGAGTGTTGTTCCTTTGACTCTGATTGTAGGTACCTTTGACCACTACAGTCTGTGCTGGCAACTAGGGACAAAATTTGGAAGTTTGTGTGTTTAGTACAAAGACAATCCATCAGTTGCTTAGTTTATCTTGTTGCAGTTTGAAAATAATACTTAATGTGCTGAATAAAAGTATTTATGATTTCAGCACTAAAAAGTAAATATTACAGACATTACTTTTTGCCTCATAACATTTTTGGATACAATTAAAAAATATTAGGATATACTTACTATAGTACAGACTAATAATCTTATTTTGTGCGAACTCTGGTTTTTCTATTCGTAACCAAAAATAAGTTATAGAGGTTTAAATGTAAAACTGTTCCATGTTTTATCTTTGACCACCATGGTGTGTTATTACTTTGACCAGGTCAGATGTACTTCTAAACGCTTCTTATTTAGGGGAAACAAGGAATATAAATTTTTTCCTAAAGTATGTAATTGAATGCAGATTGGTAGGCCAAATCAAAGTTTTAATATAAAAAAGTTTTATGATTTTTCAAATTATAAAGTTGAATGAAGGTGCTCATTAAATAGTAACATAATGAATATATTTTAAAATAAACTAACCTTTTAAAAATCTTGTAAATAACTTTTTTTATATATAAAAACTTGAGTTTTAATCAGAAATAACTATCTTATTGTTTTATATGATAAATGTCATTTTCTTATTTATATTTGTTTTCATAATAAGTGCAAGTCAAAGGCACAACACCCGCCGGTCAGAGGTACAATACTATGTTGTACCTTTGACTACCGTGTGAGGTTGTACCTTTGACACGGTAGTCAAAGGTACAACCTCAGTAACCAATAAATTAATAACGAACCTCGTAAGCCAATAAATTAATAACGAAAATCAATCAAAGGTGCAACACTCTCCCCTATTTAATGCTCTAATTGTATGTCATTGTTATTAGTGGTAACATATAGTGGTTTGGCCAAATACTGAATATTTTGTCAATTTTTGAGCTAGGTACCGAATATTCGGTGGCCGAATACACATTTTTTAAAAGGATTTCAGTTTTTACCCCTGAATAAAATGTTTCTCAAATTTTAATTTAAAAAAAAAATAAAGATTACTAAAATTGATTTTTTAATAATTTGTATAGGTATTTAAAAGAAATGTAATACTTTGATGTATTTTTGTAATGTTTCAAATACCTTAATTCCAACAATAAGAAATGAGTGGCCCTCTTCATTTTGGGATTGTTTCACAGAAA
This sequence comes from Araneus ventricosus, assembly GCA_013235015.1. Lineage (NCBI taxonomy): Eukaryota > Metazoa > Arthropoda > Arachnida > Araneae > Araneidae > Araneus > Araneus ventricosus. The sequence goes on from BGPR01019968.1 coordinate 3,743, forward strand.
TAAAAGAGCCATGATAGCGACAAATATAGAATGAAACTCTGTAAATAAATTAGAATTACTTGAAGTAAATTCTTGTTTTGATAAAGAACTATTAGCTAGGGTAACACTTAAGTGATGGAAAAATTTCTAAGATTTGCAAATTTAACAAGAAAATATCTTTCAGCTCCTGCAAGCACAGTAATAGCGAACATTTATTTTCTGAAGCTGGTAATAGGTACATATGAAACCAATTGGAATAGTCTTCCTAAAGATGTTGAAAAACTGTTGATCATAATTTCAGGCTATATAATAATAAATGATATGTAACATTATTAAATACACTTACGTATTATGCAACTTAAATGTGAATAAATGTTAGGAAATTTTTTTGATAAATTTGCTGATGTAATTCTATGCTATATTCTTTGTTAAATATATATAAAAGTACATTTTAAAATCATTTCCCAGAATTTATTTGGTCAAATATCTGTTTAGTGTTCAGCCAGACATAATATTCGACAAATGGGCTGCATAGGCGTAATATTCATGACATACCTTAATTTTCGTTGATTGATTCTATATTGAAGTTATCTTCACATATAAATATTTATTGAGTTGCCTATCAAAATCTGAATAGTGGTTGCTCATCCATTGAGACTGCTTAGCTCCAGCATCCCAGCTATTGTTACCAAGGGTTTTTTTCCCCCCGTAGCATTTCTGAACTTTTTCTTTACTATAATGTCCTACAGCAAAGATTACAAACCGTTTGTTAATCACACACTATAACCACAATTTTTTGATTATGAAAATCATAGTATGCATTCTGCAAATTCTCTACTTGAGCAATGTATCAAGCTGATTCCTGTTCAGAATTGATGCTCAAAGTAACATTTTACACATGGTGAAATGATGTATGAATAGGAGAAAATGAGACTTCTATGTATGTATTACAGCTACAGAGATTAACAATCTTCCTTAAATCGCAAGGAATGGGAGAAATCGGCACTTCTTTTTTTCTATCCTTTTCTTTCTCTCTCCTGGGGCCGCGGTGGCCTAGTGGTAAGGTCTCGGCTTCGGGTCCGGAGGGTTCCAGGTTCGAGACCCGATTCCACTGAAGATCCGCCGTGTATGGGGCCTGTTGCACGTTAAATCATACGTAGTGGTCAAACGTCCTCCCGTTGGTGTGGCGTGGAAGTTTGGAGAGGGGGGTGCCAGCTCAGGTGTCGTCCTCGTCATCTGACCGAGGTTCAAAATTACGAGGTCCGTCCCAAAATAGCCCTCGTGTTGCTTCAAAACGGGACGTTAATATAACTAAACTAAACTAAACTTTCTCTCTCCTAAACTATTTTCATTGGCTTTATTCTTTAATCTCTTCATTTTACCGTTTGTCTATAGAAAATACTTTCTGCTCATTACATAGATTCCCCCCCTTTTTTTCTTGTAAATTATTTATTCTGACCAAGATGATTTATGGCCAATATCATTATTTTGGAGTGCATTGTTAGATTGGCACTTTTTCCTTAACTGGGAATTAAGTAAACTAAACTGACATTAAATTTTACTGATTTAATACTGTTAAATTAAAAATTTAACATCTGACATTGAGTGCAAGGATTTTTGTTTAAAAGAAGTTAAAAGGTATTTTGATATAGATATCTTACAGTACTTACTAATCAATTTCTACCACTACCTGTCAATAAAATATTTAAATGGATATGTAATGGTTGTAAAAGTAACTCTCAACTATCTGAAGGATTCATTAATTCAGTTTATTACCTAAACTCTCAGCATTCAAAAGTTATGCATTTTCAAAAGCAATAATGCATGTCATATCTGCATGCTTGAATGATAAAATATACAAAAGAATCCATTTTCAATGCTGTTGCTTTTTTATGTGGATGTATGAAGAAAGAGTTCACATAAATTTTCCCACTTTCAAAAGTTAGGGAACTAGGAATTTTTTTTCATGCTGTTTTCATTGATATTAACCATTGGAACTGTAAAAGTCCTTTGTCATAATAATGCTGAACTTTTTTATTGAAAATTTCCTTGATGAATTGTCATATTTTCTTTTATGATTTATGGTTCCTGTTGTGAACCAGCTATAATTTCGAGCTAGTTCTATTATATAAATGTTATAAAACAGTGGGATTGCGTTGAACAGTAATGAGGTCACAAAAACTCTCACATGACCTCCTTTCAGATTTTTCAAAATTTGTTTATAAAAATAGTTAAGAAAATCAACTTGATATAAAAAATTTCATTAAAATGTGCTAAATAAGAAATTCCTTTTGAGTTTATAGTTATTGTTGCATATCCTATTGTTTTGCTTTATTCTATTTTTCATATATTACTATATTATTTTGTGTTTTTTTTTTTTAGTTTTCTTTGCAATGCTTTAGCTTATAGTATCACATCTAAGTGGTGTTACTGTATTTTTTTACCTTTTTTAACTGTGAATTCATTCTATCTTCACCAGTGACCCATTCGGATACACTTGTAAAAGACTTCTTCCCCTACAACTTTGTATTTGTTATCCTATAAAATGCCGGTTTTGTTATTCTTAACACTACTGCTTATTTCATGTTCATATTTGTAAGTAGATAATTTAGTTTTAAAATTTTGTATTTTAAATGGTTTCACATGCCCAAAATTGAACTTCAGCAAACCCATCTTTAGCCAGTTAATGTACCTGTAATTAATCAAACTTTTGTTCTTCCAGCAGAATCTCATGAACACAGATATGCACAATCGCTGCATTCATAAACAATCTATTATGATTAATCGATGTTTAATCTTTTTAATTATGTGGTTCCCTCAAAACTAAACTGAAAAAATCCAATGGTGTATTGAGCGTAAATGGCCCTCAGGATATAACCTTTTTCATCCCTAGGAGCTTAGCAAATCTAAACGGGAACAAGGGCATGGCTTTATTTTTTCACCTCCTGATAATATTTGACTTTAAAAAGGGTTATAAACGCATTAAAGTTTTGAATCAATGGCACCCATTAAAACTGGCACCTCGGGCATCTATACGTTCTTGCACCCCTGTCCTACACCATTGATAAAATGGAGTCAAAATAATTTCTCTAAGAAGTGGTCACAAAAGCTCTAAGAAGTGGTGAAAAAGCTCTATATTAATACCATTTCAAAATTTTTAAATTTAATCCTGATAAACAAATTCTATAGAAAAAAAAATGGGAATGAATCATTACATTTAGGTACAATTTGTATGAATATTTTCTATTTATTATGTTGCTATATGTTTTCTTAGTAATTTTTGATTAAATTATTTTTAATTATTTGTTGTTGATTAAAATAATTTTGCTTTTAGTGAGGTTGTGGAAGCTGTAAATAAGACTAAAGACCTTTATCAACGCTGGTGTGAATTAAAAGACCTAAATCTCATCAGCAAAGAAGAAATCGAGTGGACAACTAATGAGCTGAAAAATAGTTTCCGTAGCATTGAATGGGATTTGGAAGATCTTGAAGAAACTATTTGTATCCTTTCTGTGTAATTATGTCTAGCAATCAGTCGGTAGTATTATGTGCAATCATTAACAAAAGAGTACTCTTATGTTATCTAGACAGGGTTCCAGACTGTAATGTTAAAATATGCCGAGCATACCAATATTGCATTACATGATATGCGAAACTTGTTTCTTTTTTTATAATTTACCACACAAGCTTCATTTTATGTCGATGTTTATGCTTGGCAGCAACCAATGTCAAGCTGACAGTAAAATACTATAAAAAGATATTGTCATAAATTTTGCTTCCAAAAGATTGTTAGTTTTATGCCTTTTGTATTGAATTTTGTTTCAATTGGAGTACTTTGTATAACTGTTTATTAACCTGGCATTTTAAACGGTGTTTTAATTACCAATCTCTCTTTTAATTATCTAAGTAAAATATCTATATTTTTGATACAGAAGATGTCTGCATATTTCATAATTTACTCAATGCTGTGCACTTTTGCATGTTTAAACTTTTCCTTTTAATCAACAGTTAGTTAACTTTAAATGTCTGTTTAACCAGCTGAACTATCAAAAAGATTTTGATTTTTTTTTTTCATATGCTTGTAAAAGGTGAAATACATTTCAAGAACGAATTTAAATTAACTAATGACAGTTTGATGCTTGTTTTATTTATGATCTGTAAAGTTATTTTTATCAAGCATTAATTTATAAAACATTCAGCAGTTTTTATTTGCACTGTCATTATTATTGTACTTGAAAATCACCCGTCATGGTATGATGGGTGCAAATTGCATCTTCATTCGAGAGATTTTCCATCAAATTTGACGTGTTTAGATAGATATATATGCGAGAGAAATGTTTTAACATTGATTGAAAACAAATAAAATAAACATATGTTTTATGACTGGAAATATTTTTTTCATTTACATATTTATTTATTCAAAAAACCTCTTGGTAAACAACATTCCATTTGAAGTATTTTTCGTTGTTTAACAATTTTCCTTGTACTTCAAATGTCTTTGTGTAAATTTTAACGTTGCCAAAAAATATTGTCAAATTATATCACCACCATTGCGCTAAAAAATTAGATGCATTGTGGCGTCCAAACTATATCACGCTAATGATATACCACTGACATAATTTCCTGTTTTTTATTAAAAAACAAATTAATTTGAAATATATGATTAATATAATTTAAAATTCCTTGGGAACTATTGATCATAGTGAGATAAATTTTATATCAATGGATAGCAAATTTTATTTCACTAATTTAGAGTTATTAAATTTGAAATTAGAATGACAATGACTTTTTAAAATTACTGAAATTTAGGTTCTCTAACAATGAAATAATGCTGTTTAACATATTGCAGTGCTATGGTGCGAGTTTTATTGTTGGTGACATCAGAGCATTACCGAGAGATCCGGGCTATTATATTAGCAATTGGACATAATTTTTGTAGTCTATTGAAATTCTGCCGTTTATTTTTATCTTCAGTTTTAGTTTGCCTAACTGTTTTTCTTAACAAGCTCTGTATAAAATATTTCCATTTTTAAGGAATTTATGAATTTTATTTTCCTGCATTTTCCCCCCGTAATAACAAATTTGTTAATATGTACTATATATTTTTTTGACCTACAACAGTTGCTGTATTCTAACAATATATGATAAAAAGTATTTAATACATTGATTAGTTTTGTTCTCCTTAATGCAAACTTAGCTATTGTTGAAAAGAATCCTAAAAAGTTTAAAATAGATTGTACTGAAATTAGTACTAGAAAAGCCTTTATTGAAAAAACAAAAGAAGAAGTACAGGTATCTTGTTTGTTACTGTGTCTTGTAAGATGTGAAAGGAAAATTTATTGAAGGATTTTATTTTTTCCTCTTTGTGGAAAGAAACAAAAATTAAGTTGAATTTAATTTTTATAGTTATTATATTTAGACAGTGTATTACAAATGATTTGACTGTTTTATAATTTGTAGAGTCTTTTTAAAAGCACTTGCTTGTTTTTGCTTGTGATAAAATACAATGTGCTGCTATAAATGAAAGTTTTACGACTCTCATTATGCCAAGTAATATTTTATACATCTGCATCAACTTTCTAGAATTATTTTATATTTTCTATTCTGTAGGTGATTGGTCTTGAACTCTTTTTAAGTTCTTTTTCTGAATGCATGCCATATTATCTGCCTTTTCTTTTCTAGTAATATTTATTCTTTCTGTTTCTTTTGTAGGGGTTAGTTTTTTGCTAAGCATATTTACTTTATCAACCTTTTTTCATTGCTCTCTCATAAATAACCAAGGACTTATCAGTGCTGGTAGTATATTTACAGCGGAGCAGAAAATAAAGGTACATTGATGAACAATGGCAAATGAAATATCTCCCTGGTATTTTATGCTTTTTCAACAGGATGAAAATAATGAAGAATTTTATATAAGAAATTGGAAAACAGCTTTTAAAAAATATAACAAAGAGGAATTAATCAGATACTAAGCATTTAATTTTGTTTAATAGATTGAAAAGTATTATTGTTAATTTCAGCATGCATCATAAGTTTTCTTAGGGTATATATTTTAAAATTTGCGCCTTTTATATTTTTTTCACGTTTGTAAATTATTTATGAGAAGTGTTTTAAAAACTGAAAATAGGGTGTATAAATATTGTTTCATCCAGAAAATTAGTTTCCTGGTGGTTGTAAAGAGACACAATACATAATTACCTGGACACATTTATTGAAACAGGTACAGCACTCTTTCAGCTACCTCCCAACATACGAAGTACTGAAATTGAAGCATGTGTCATACCAAAAGACCAATTTCTGTATACTGGTGCTGAAGATATCCACTGCTGGAGAGTGGAACCAGCCTGTGACAGCCATCTATCCGCACATCATTGTCACTGCACTGGGGAAATGCTGCTTCCCTAGGAACCTTTTCATTTCCTGGAGCAGATGGTAGTTACTGGGAGCAAGATCAGGACTATAAGCGGGATGGTCAAACACTTCCCAGCAGAACTGCCCCAACAGTTGTTGTGTGTGCAGTGCTGCATAAGGGCAAGCGTGGTCGTTGAGCAGTCTCCCAGTGACTACCATCTGTTCCAGGATCTGGAGCAGTATTTCCCCAGTGACAACAGCACTGCAGACAGACGGTTGTCACAGTCTGGTTCTGCTCTCAGGTGGCAGATCTCTTCAACACCAGTGTACAGAAATTGGTTTCATGGTATGACACATTCTTCAATTCCAGTAGTTCGTGTGGTGGGAGGTAGCTGAAAGAGTGTTGTATCTGTTTCAGTAAATGTTTCCAGGTAATTATGTTTTGTGTCTCTTTATGACCTCCAGGAAACTTACTTTCTGGATGAACCAATAAGTATACTAAGCTACTATGTATAAATAAAATATTAAATTTCAGATTTTGGCATAGCTAAATAACTAAAAGTGGCCCATAAACTTAAAATGTGTTTAAATAAATGTATTATATAAAATAATTGAATTTCAGGTTTGATGGAAAATTGTGATATTGTCATTGACTGTTGTATGATATTCTTAACCAGAAATGCTGTATTATCTCATATTGACAGCAATTTTTTGTAATAGTTTTCTTAGAATATTTTTTCAAAAGCAGTTTTTGTATGATCGTATAAATGCTTAATTTAAGCTACACCTGTACCTTCCACTAGTTTTTATTAATTCTATTCAGAAAACAATTTATTGATGAGAATTTTACATACATCGCTATTTATTGACACAAGTATGAACCATTGATATTTCATTATGAATTTTACTTATTACAGATATGTTGAATATAAAAAGCTTAGCAGCATGTATTGAATCTCAAACTTTGAAATTATAATAATGCATTATTGATAGGAGTTCAATTTACCAGAAAATTATTTTATTCAATGAATGAATTTTATTTAAATTTAGCCTCTCATTATTTTTATATATTTTTTTCCTATTTAATGCTCTACATTTATTTTTCAGTCTATGAAAGACAAAATGTTTGAAACAAGAGAAAAGAAAATGCGACAAGTAAGACATATTTTTTTTATGTATTAATATTATGGATATTAAGAGTTAATTCCAATCTAAGACTTTAAAATAACTTTTCTTTTCTCATAAACGAAAAAAAAAAGAGAGAATTTCACGAAGTTAAAGAATAATATTTTTAAAAAAACCTATCTTTTCAGTTGATCAAGTTTCAAAATAGTTTAATGTTATATGTTTTGCAGGGCTTACTTGGAACTGGTTATGCAAAGTACACTCGTTTAGAAAATGAAATTGAAAGTCCAACACAAAGTAATTTTATTGAAGATCAGCAAAAAGCTCAGCAGGTAATTGGAATTTCAATATTCACTTTAAAGTTTCTTCTACTTTATATTTATTTATGTGAAAATACCATATTTGGAACAGCTTTGATATACGGCATCAATGGCAATAATCTTGTATTGGCGACTTTTTGTCGCACAACAGAACATCATATCGTGAAGTCGCCAAAACAGAATATCACCAATGGGGCCTATATTGAAGCTGTTGAAAAAAGTCGCCAAAGCAAATTATCGCCAGTGATGCCATCTATCAAAGCTGTACCCCAGGTTTTATTACTATATTTCATTGTTTTAACAAGCTGCTGGAAATAACTTTAAATTATTTGTTAACTATTGATGGTGGTTGTTTTGGTTATTTTAAAACACACATTCACAAACAATGCACTTTTAGTAAAAATCATTATAATAAGAGATTGAATCACTGGGTTCAATTCTTCCTGTGTATTATTATCAGTTTTTAAATCACATTCAATGTGATACTGATATATTAAAATGAATTGAAAGTTATATGATTTGATTTTAACCCATTATAAATAGTAGATGGAAGCAACCAACAAAACTTTCCCTTTTGTTGTATGAATTATTCTTGCATTGATGCCCATTTCTTTGGTGATTTGTTTTTTTTATTCAATAGCTCATTTAGGTTAGGTCAAGTTATGTCTTGCCACTTTTTAAAACCCTTTCCTGCTTGCTACTATTTATTAAATGGCTGTAACCTCCCTGTAGTTGCAGTCATTTTCATCTTTTAATGATTACAGTGTATCATGCAGATATAAAATCTGTTCTATGTAATACTAGCTGATATACCCGGAATTTCTTGGGATAAAAAATTGGGAAAGTCCAAGTACTTATAACACTTTCAATTTAATAAAATAGTTTTTCGCGGAAGCGTCTTTTGTTGATTTTCCTTAATCCACTGACCCTTTGGACCAGCAGTGAAACGCCCTTCTTTTTATCTCCTTAGTTTGAACCACCTGGCAAGAATCTAGTAGTCCTTCGTACTCCATTTTCCTCTCCCTGTCATTGCTACGGCAACAGCAGAAACTCTTTAATATCTTGGATTTTATTGCCATTATCCTGACTACAATTCTCTTCTCTTTAGTGTTTTTGTCACTGACCGGAAATAAATGCATAGTGTTCTTTCTTTTTCTCCTTAGGCCCTCTACTTCCAGTAGGAAGTGGGCTCGACAATCTTGAAGGATTTTACACAGTCATTATGATCATTAAAAAAATTGTAAAATTAAATGAAACATCGCAGAAAAAGAGTAATTAACATCATTGTATTGTGGTGCAAACATATTGAAAGAAGTATATGCTACAAAATAAAAGCTAAATAAAATTTCTGCCTTTCTATTTAACATTCAAACAATATTTGTATCATAACTTTCATAATGGTAAAAATTCCGGAATGAATGATTTGATAAAACGATGAATGGCTTGAATTTAATTACAATAACATATTGTTACCAATTATGTATGAAATAAATTTGAAATGTTTATTACATTAAGAAAAAGAATGCATAACATTTAAATTGAAATCATTAAAAAAAGAATTTTCTGCTCTTTAAGATGGTATGTAAATAATCTATGTGCAATATATTTTTCTGAAATTATTTGCAAAAAACTGAGATAAAACGCCGAAAATTGGCTTAATTTCCGTTATTTAATTAAATATCTTGGGAAGTAATTTTTTTGCAAGTTGAAAAGCGTAGAATTAATCTAGGAACGGACTCCAGAATGGCATGTGTAAATTTCATGTTGAGATTATTACCGTTTAGGAGGAGTTCTTGCAACAGAGAGACCGTTGGAACATCTTTTTCCTCTTCCTACGAGAGGAACCGGACTAAATAGCCTTGAAGGCTTAGCACACACTTATTAGGATCAGTTAAAAATTTGTGAAAATTAAACAAAACATCGAGAAAATAATTTACTAATGTAATTGGATCACTGCGTAACCGTATTAAAAGCTGTAAATGCTACGACAACTGGAAACCGGAAGTGAAATGTCTACTGTGTTGTTTATGCTCAAAGAAAATAATATTTTCTGATATTAACTTTAACACTGGCAAGAGCCCGCATGCAAAACAGTAAATTGGCTGGAATTTATTTCTATAGGAATAAAAAGTATTGTTAGAAATTGCATTAAAATTTTATTTTTAAACCTTAATAACAATCAGAGAAAAAACTTTATCGCAATGGAATTAATATCATTAAAACGAGAATTTTCTGCTTTTTAAAATGGCATAAAAATAATTGTTGTCTAATAAATATTTCAGAAGTTATTGGGGGAAAAAAATCGTCTAAGCATTAGGCTTAACAGCGACTCATTTTCGTTATTTAATTAAATACCTTAAGAATTAATTACCTCTGAGAGTTGAAAATAGAAATGTGCTCTAGAATGTCATGTGCAAATTTACCGTTCGCTATCGTTCACTGTTTAGGAGGAGTTCATGTGACTGACAGATACATGTATTTTCTGCTTTATATTATAGATTCATCTGGTTTTGATAATTTTTCATTTGTAACTGTAATAATTTGTACTAATGAAAATGTGAATAGTGTTCTGTAAGAAAATTCGAATTGTAATGCGTTAAAAACAACCATTAGATGCAAACTGCATGTGTATCTATTATAAATTGCAACTAACAGAGGGTTAATTGTGAAAAATAAAGCTTCTTTTTGAAATCAAGCTTATTAGTAACTATTTCTCTCCCAGAGAGAAGAGCAGTTCTTTTTATTCTGATAAACCATTGTTAAAAAAACTTTTTTACCTCTAATAGTGGTCAGAAAAGGGTTTTCACTGTGAAGGTAAAATTGAGTAGAGAATATATAAAAATTCTAATTTGTTTTATATCCTTTGTAGTTGATTGTTGATTCACAAGAAGAGCAGATTGAGAGAGTTGGAGCTACTGTTGGAACTTTAAAATCCATGAGTAGCCAGATAAGAAATGAGCTAGAGGAACAGTCTGTGTAAGTTTAATATTTGTTTTTAAAATTTTTGGTTTGCTAATTTTTCTTTATGTATATTTTCAATTTTTCATAATCATTCTAATTTACTTATGGAATATAATTTTCTGTGTTTTAAAATCCATTTCAATAAGGTATGATATTAACTATTAGATGGGAAATATTTCTGAATTGCTGTGTTTTTGGAATAATATTAACATTTCTTAAGCTGTAAACAGGTATGAATGTGTGTCTAAAATCAAAAGGTAGAGGCCCTCTCGCAATTACATATTTAAAAATTTATTTTATTTTGACATCCACAAATACCTGCCGAGAAATACTACTCTTTATTGGTGTTAGAACTAAAATGGGACTGCAACACTGTATCTCATAGATATGAGAATTTCCAAAATGAGAAAACCAATTAATGAATGGATCAGGAATTGGAATTTAACTATTGTGCTTAGTTTAAAAATAATTTGAATTAAAAATAGTTTTAAAACACTTGTATTAGTGTATTAAACAACAGAATGTTTTATTTTTATTATTTCCTACTTTTTAATCTTAAGACCTATTGTTTCTGAAACTGACTACTAGTTGGTGTCATTGAAACAGGACCAAAATTGAATGGATTAATTGATAATTAAGTTCTGAAAATATATTGTATTGTCATTGTGAACACACAAATAAAAACTCTAGGACAACAAGTTGCGAGTAAAAACCGATTACAAAGTTCCATCTGTACAAAAATGAAACAAAGCAAATTAAATAAAAGTATTCAACAATTTATTACATGTGTGGGAGGAATCTAGTACTTTGTTCAGAAATTTTAATTATGATCTGGAATTTAATTTCCTTTTGTATGCAATATGAGGAACATTCATGCATCAGAATAGAAGGTATTTGGATTATATCCAGGATTTGTTTTCTTTTTCCCCCTTTGAAAACTGATACAAGGTCCAATTATCTTATGTAGACTCCAGGGAAAAAATCTGAATGTCTTCTAATCATTAAAATCCCAAATGTAATTATGTTTTGATTCAAATTATTGCAAAACTTCCATTCAGAAACTGAATAAAGCTGGGGAAGCTTTTGTTGGTTTGATTTTCATATTCAATATGAAAGAAATCAAGGAAATTGTTAGGAAGTAATTAACTCAAAGAAAGTAAATTTATCCTCTTTCAGTAACCTTCTAATATCATTAGAAATAATGAAAATAGATTGAGAATGAGTTCATTATTGAATAAAACACTTAATGATAGTGATTCACAGATTGTGAGTCTTGAAATTCATATAATGCCCCCCCCCCCCAAAAAAAAAAAATCGAAACCAAGTTGTATTCCAGTGCAGTGTGTATGACTCTTAGATTGAGCTTTTAAAGAGGATAAACCATACTTTTTAACATATAATCGAAACTTAGAAATCTCAAGTATTTTACTCTTGGAATTTTAAGAAAATATACAAATTAATAAGTCTTTAAAAGCCGATTTGACCTCTTTTGGAGAGTTGAACCTCTTCACCAAATGTTCTTTGAGAAACTAGTGTGAAACCAATTTAAAACGCATCTGCTGTAAATATTTTTGTTCTGTAGTTTTATAACCAAACTTAAGTTTTGAAAGCTTAAAAAATATGAATATTTTATTTGAAAAATTAAGACTTGGGCTTTTAGTGAATTCTATGACTTAATTAAAATTAATTATTTTCAGGATGCTAGATGAATTGGGTTATGAAATGGAAGTTACAGAATCCAAGATGGATGCTACAGTAAGCAAAATAGCCAAAGCATTACATATGACTAGTGGTAAGTTTTTGATTATCTCTGTGACAACAGTCTAACAATATTTTGTTATGCATTTTCTTTATTATATTGTATTTTTAAAAATTGCACTTCCATGAATAATATATACAGAAGTATTTCAAATATGATGAAGTGTAACTATCTTTTACATTTCAAGAATTTGAATTCTTCTAATTAGCATACTTCAAAAATTGTTATAGTAATAAAATACATTGTTGAGAAAACCTGTTATGAAACAAATACTCTAGCCCTCATCCCAAAAAGTAACTAAGATTTTTGTGTAGGTTTTACAAATATGTGTCTCAGACATAGCAATTTTATTTCTAAAAGTTTTTTATGTAGTAGTTATCCTGAGTATTTTTTATTTACTTTCTAAATGCTGAAATTAGTAAAAATTCTCTTTAGATTTATTGACTTCAATGTACATCTATAAATTAGACTTGCATTACTGTATAACATTTGTTCATATAAATAGTTTATTTACTTTAACTTTCTAATATATTTGTTTTTGTGATTTTTTTTTTTTTTAAATCGGGCTTTCTGAACTTCTCCCATTTTGGCTGCAAAATATTTCATGGCCCTATCTCTGAATTAGAATTCTTTGTCAGCCCCTATCTGTAATGAGGGGTGAGAAGCATAAAAATGAAGCATTAGTTATTATAAACAAAAAGAAATTCATTGAAATATTTATTTGTCAGTCTCTTATAGTTTTATGAATTTTTGCCCTGTCCACAACACCAAATTCATGTTTGTGATCGCAGTCAAAAATTTGAACCCATACTTTAAAAGGCCCGGTTTTGTGTAATTTTTTATTCGAAATATTGCATACTCCAAAGAACTCGAATGTTTTGTATGTAATTTTTTCAGCATTTTTAATCATTGTTAACTACTTAAATTCAGTTTATAGGAAAAAAATAGTTGACTGGGGACTTGTGAAACAAAACTATTATTTTTGTCTAGAAATTATATTTGTGATGTTGTATGTTTAAAAACAGATGCAAATGTTTGAAAATACTTCAATATAATTTTAATTATTTTGCCTAGAGATGCCAACTTTTGAGCAAAGTAAAGTCTGAGCATTCAGTTAAAATTTGCAACTGACTCTGAATTAAATGCAGTTTGCAATCGAGAGTCAAATCAAAAATATGCATCTAGAGATGCAGATATTTTCAACAAATATTGCAGAAAAATTTATGACTTGCAACAGTACAAAATTAGTTATTGTATAATTGGTTGTCTGTTGTGCAACAAATAGCAGGTGATTCACCTTTTTCTTAGCTAGCTTTTGCAGCTAAAAATCTCAGAACCCCTCCTCCTCCCCTCCAATCAATCAATCAATTTTGTATAACTCACTGTCTGGTTCATAATTTGCAAAAGAGAATCTGAAATTTGTAAATTGGTAGTTTCCTCCTGATGCCGTAACTGTGCAAAATTGTAAATCAATCTTCATTTTGTTTAATTCTTTTATGATGACAATATTATGCTATGCTATATCATTGTATTTTCAAAAGGAAATATACAACAAAATGCATATTCCATGATAATGAGGCTATGAGTGTAGCCTTTGGAATTCAGTTTTTGCATAATAATTTAAATTAATTTTGTTTATTTACGTTATTTTTCTCTGAAGAAATGTTTCAAAAATATTCTACTTCATAGCACATCAGATGAGATACACAAAAGCATCATTAACTGAATTATATTATTCGAATAACTGTTAACTGGAAGTCATTTATAGCCTGCTGAACCTTTGGTCAGGTGCAATACAAATGCTAACACATTTAGGCTCAGCTAATCTATGAGATTAAAAGTTAAATTTTGCTTAGGCTTAAGGGAAAGCTTATCAAACAACTATTATGTCAAACAAAGCTGTATTTGCATTTTTGAATAACTTTTTTTTTTTTTTTTGCATTTCCTTGCAATTTTAACTAACAAAATATCCAGGAATTCAGGAGGGAGTTGACGTTTGTTTTCTCATAAGGTTTCTTGGCAATGACGACTGTTGTTGAGACACAGGTATGAAAACTTTTGCAGATATATAAAAAGAAATATTAAGAAAAATTTGAAAAAATCAAAGATACAATTGTAATCAGGTGCAACTACCAGATTAATGTGCCCCTCATACATCAAAAGAGCACTAGAGAAAAAAACCACGTTAGCCTAGTGTGAGTGGTAGAGAGCCAGGAAGCTACTAGTGGTCCCACACCTTTCTCGGTAAAACCCGCACTTTGGCACAAAAAAATAGGGGTGCTTCATCTTGCAGATTAGATGTGCCTGATGGAAGGTTAACGTCATCAATACGATCACGAGAAGGTTGTTGGAATTTCATCCATTTGCTTTAAAAGAGAAGATAGTTTCTTTTAAAGCTTGTAGTTTTGTCCCTATTAATGATTAGGGGATGCTGTGAAAAAAATTGTCTGAATTTTCGAGTTGACTTTGAAAGTATCAGAACCCGTCTCAAAAAGTAGATATTTTCAGAGGCATAGCGGTGATTCACTTTATCATAAACATTTGACAGTCTGTCAGTGGAAGTTGGTATGCAATGCTCAGTATCAGAATGCACCCCTCTTAAATAGGAAAAATGAGACATTTCCTTATATGTGAAAAGGTTCAATGGAGCATTGCACTGAATAGCAATTGCAACTTCAAAAATAAACAAGTTAAGTTGAAAATAATTTTTGAAACACTTTTATTAGTGTATTAAAAAGTATTAATTTTTGTTTTAATTATTTTCTACTTTTTAATCCTATGTGCGATTCATAATTAGCGATTGTTTTGCGCAGTATTGCCTTGCGCCATAAAAACCTACAACCTACCTACCATTTAGTCTTTAATTTATAATTCCTTATTAAAAATATTATGGTATCTTCAAGTCAATTTCTTCTCAAATTTACTACTGGGTGGTGCCACTCATATGGAATCAAAATTTTATTAACTGATCATTGATATTTGTATCTTATGTTTAGTTTTAAAAAATTTCAAGTCGTATTCAATGACTAGGCTAATATAAAAACACTTTATTAAAAACATTAGAGTCAACTTGACTAAAAGTTAAATCAAAATCACTTAACAGTTTAATAATCATCATTAAGCATTTGCTTCTGACTAAAGTAAATGCCTAATAATACACGCATAGCGTATATAGAAAAGCTATGAGGAATTCTAAGAAAAGTAATCAGTTAGCCTGTAAAAGCGAAGGGGAGAAGCAATTTCTGAGATGTATTGCTTGTATTTATAGCAGTACCTCATTTACTTAAACTCGAAAGTTAATCAATGCTGCTGCAAACACTTAGCGGTTGGAATCAGTGAGAACCATTCTAAAAATATCTGTGTTCGAAAATTCGGACCTCGATTTATGATAAAGTTTCCTAACAATCATTAAATCAATTAACTTAGAATTAAATTCTGAAAATATTAAAATTATGGATTGCCTTTAAGAACGCACAATTGTACAAGATTTCAACGCTCCAACACATCACAATATGAGTGAAAAATTGGTTGTAAAATTCCATTTTGGAACAAGTCAAATAAAAAAATGTATTAAGAAGGTAAAATTTTATCTACATATAGTATATAGCAATTGTTTTGCCCCATAGTGTTTTACTTTTATAATTCAAAACATTATGAATTTCAGTGCAACTTGGGTAATTCAAATGTTTTTAATTTGAATGTGTGAATAATTCATATTTTGCTCTGGTCCTTTGAATATTTTATTAACATAATTTAAAATATTTTTATAATTTGAATTTATTTTGCTTAATTTGAAATCAAAACCAAAATATGTTTTTATTTCTGAATTGTGTTGGTTAGTTAAATATGCCTGATGTAATTTTTTTAAGGTCCTTAATTTACTTGGACTTTTCTGCTGTACAAAGTATCCAATCAAGAAACCAATAAAATAATTCTCACATTCTTAAAATCTCTTAACATGCTAGATATGAGTTGTATTGT
The DNA here is from genome assembly GCA_013235015.1 of Araneus ventricosus. Lineage (NCBI taxonomy): Eukaryota > Metazoa > Arthropoda > Arachnida > Araneae > Araneidae > Araneus > Araneus ventricosus. The sequence continues at coordinate 20,219 of BGPR01019968.1, forward strand.
TTATTTATTGAAATTACTTACTGTTTATTTGTTAATTATGTATCTATCCTATTAAAATTCGAAGGTAAACAAACGTATGTATGTATGTATGTCCGGCTATCTTCTCACGAACCGCTGAACGGGGAAGCACGCGGAAAGTACCAAAAGATGGGAATAATCCAAGGAATCCATTTAGGCCAATTAAATTCCGAAATTACAATTAGTTAAAAAGATATTAATTAAAAACGTCAAAATGAATGAATTGACGTGCTGCCATCTATTTGCAGAATCGTGAATTCATTCACGGCGGATTCTTTTTTTTTTCCTCTACTATTATTTTTCGCATCCGGTGTTGCATTTTTTTTATTTATTTAACGGAAGTTGGTATTTTTTTTGAGCGAGCTTCTGTGTTATTCTGTGTTTGGATTTATTAACAATTGAAAAAAAATCGTTTTCCTGCATTTTTTTTTCTTTTTTTTTGTCGTACGGTGTTTCGCAACGCTTACATTTGTTGGGGAAAAATATTTATTCATTTTTAATCCGTTTTTTTCATTATTATTCGTTTTATTTTTTCTTTTGCAAAACAAATATCATGCTAATCTGTTTTAATTTATAAGCAAAAGAATTCTCGCATTTTCATTCAAACCAAACTGCTTTAAGGTAGTAAAAGGGCTAGAACTGAAAGTTTTAATCCAACAAGAGAGGATTCCAAACAGATTTACGTTTGTTGGGGAAGCTTAGTGACAATATTTGTAAGGAAAAAAACAGAGGCGGGAATATGAAAAAAATGTGGATTCCGAGAAATGCTGGGCTTTAAGGTAATTAAAAGGTTGGATTTAAAAATTTTAATTAAACAATATAGGATTCAAAGGATTTTTTACGTTTTGGGGGAAACGTAACGTTTCCGTTAGCGACAATATGTGTAAAAAAAATAAACCGGAGGCGGGCATATGAAAATTAGTAATAAAAAGACTAGATTTGAAAGAATATTTACATTTGTTGGGGAAAGTAATTGACAATATTTGTTGGGAAAAAAACGGAGCCGGGCATATGAAAATATGGATAGCAAGGCCTCACATGATCTCACTTCTCTCCGCCCGGGAATATCCCATTATTCAAGATTGCCCGTGCAACGCCGGGCCATGCAGCTAGTTAATTACTAAAACTGTTAAATATTAAAATGAAATCTCTACTGCCATTTTTAGTTTTAAAATTGTCATTTTCTCTTACTGTAGTCATTTTTAGAAACATTTTTTCTTAATTTGAGCATTTGGATAAATCGAATTTTTGCTATGATCCCAGTAACTTTGAATTAGTCATGTTCCACTGTAACTGTATATTTTCTCATTCACTTCTTTTTTCTCTTATTACTTAATGTAACATTCATTAATTTTATGCACAGCTTCCACAATTTTTGTCTCTGTCATAAATAGGTGAGAACAGTTCCCTTGCATTGCTGTCTTGAGTGAATGAATAATATATTAGTTAAAATACTAAAATAATATGTGCACTCTTCTTTCCAATAGAAGAGTTTATTTAATTAAATGCATTTGTATATGGTTTAGTAATGAATATATTCCAATTTAGTGTCAGTTGGCTGAAAGTTAATACTTTGCATCTCTCTTTCCAGATAGAAGACAGTGGACAGCTATTGGAGTGCTTCTGCTAATCATATTTATAGTCATACTTCTATTTTTTATTCTGTGAAAGAAGCATTCCTGTCTCTTCTTGTAGCAGTGGTTGTACATAAGATTTATGCCATCCATTGAATGTGTATAGAAATTTTATCATCTTTTGATATTATTCTTATATGCATTGAATAATAACTAACATGGATTGTTTTTAATTAGTTTGTTTGTGGTGTATGTCTTGTGTTAGCTATTGTTTGCAATCTCAGTATTTTTCAGGGTTCTTTTTGTTTACATTCCATTTTGTGTTCTAATGTTTGTTTTTCGGAATTTAATTGCCTTTATTTCAGTCCTTACTCAAAGTGCCAGAAAAGAAAAATGGTAATTTGTGTTGTTATTCATTTAGCAGCTGTTTAAAGTTATGATTGACATTTTTTTTTTTTTAACTAAATAAAGTATGTTGGAATCTGCATAATATTATGGAAGAATATAATTATTATTTCTCTTATTTGGGATATTAATTTATGAACTGTTTTAAAATGCAGCATCAGTAATTTTTATGATTGTTGATATTAATAAAAGTCTTTGTGAATCTGTAAAAAAAAAAAAAAAACAGCTTTATTTAAACCAACAAAAATTTCTCAATGAATGTATTCATTATAGTTTTTGCCCATGAAATTTTTAATTACACAAGCTTTTGTGTTAAATTAAGTTTTATAAATACTTAGTTTGTTGATGAGTTTTAAATAATGTGATGAATTTTAATCAAAAAGGCATTGAGAGTCTTATGTTGCTTTTGACAGGGGAAAAAACCAGCCGTAACAAAAATTAGCAGAATGATTGGTCTTTTTTGAGTTAAAAATGTAGGTTCATCTTCTTATTTTGTGTGGATTCTTCTTTGAAAGATAATGAAAATGAATGAATAGAATTTGAATATTGCCATATATTGTGATATTTTATAGGATAGAAAATAAATATATAGCATGTTTAGAAAAATTACTTTCACACGCTATGCATGATAATTTTTGAATTATGAAAGTATAAACTTTTTTTTTATCTCTGCTATTTATTTTTTTAAGATATATTCTGCTATTAAAATGATTTCTCTTGATTTAAAATTAAACATCATTTGTATTCATTGTTAACCTTTCATTTGAGATTTTTTTATTGAAATGATTCTTTAACAAATGACTAAAGTACTAATCTTATCTTTAATCACCTCTCCTTGTTGTCATGTTTCTTGATTAAAAATAATGCATCTTTGATTTACTAATTTCATTGATTTGTATAGAATTTAGAAAACAGCAATTCCCCTTTCTACCACATTCAAAAAATTTTCAAATTCTGCATCATAATACTTATAACCTTTCTTATGTTATTTGATATAGCAATTTTTTTTAAATATTTTAAACTATTTTCTAAAACTTGACTAAAGAAGAAAATAATGAGAACTGTCTTTCTTGTGGAAGAAAATGTATTATTATTACACCTGAAATATGTGCTCAATCACTATAATCACAATTCTTTAATTTTCCACATATCAAAAAGGTTTTTTACTAAATTTTATAGGAAGTTGCAATTATCTTAATTTTAAACTTTAACTCCAGATACAATGGTTTTCTTAAATCTTTTATGCAAATTTTGTGTTATCATATCAATTGTTTATATTTTAAAAGAAGTATTTTTAAAGTGTATTTTAGTGACGCGAATTTTTCTTTTCAGGTGTTTTCCTGAATTATAAAATTTTACAATCTTACCATTCATTACTTACTTGTGAATAGTGGTTGATAGAATTAGTGAAAAATTATTATGCATTATTTTTTAATCTGTGATATAAAAATTTTTTTATAAATTTATTTTGAAACATTTCTTACCCTTTTTGATAGGTAACTGATTATTTTGTTGTCATAGTAAGGAAAAGTGAAATAATATATTTCATGCAGGAATCTTCAAAGTGTGTATTATATTGCTCGTTTGTTACATATCAAACATCAGTTTATTGTAAAATATTTTTTTTTTCATTGTTAGGTATGTTACATTACTCTTTTCACTTCAGTTTTCATTTATTACAATTGTTCATGAGTCTTAAAATTGTTTCAATGATGCACATAACTTTTCATTGTATTCTTAAGATGATGTTCCTAAAATTCTCAAGGGTAAGAACATATATATTTGAAGAGCTGTTATTTTATTCTATGCAATCTATAGATATATCTATTTAGTATTTTAAATGCATTTAATGTGCCAATGAAAACTTAAGTATGAAGCTGATTTGTATGCGAATTTTATTTAAGTAACATTGTTTTTCAGTTGTATTAGAATTTAAAATTTCTTATGCTAAGTGTTGTTATTTCTGCTCAATTTCAGTTTTGTTTATAAAATTTAATTATTTGCTATTATTGCATAATGTGATCACAATAAATATTGTAATATAAATGTTGTGTAGTAATAAAAAATGTATATTATGTTTTATGTAGAGACTAGGTTTCACAGAATATAAAGTACTTGCAAGTGAGAATAAATTTTATAAATCTCAGTTGTAAATATTGTTTCATTTTTTCCATATCTTCTTGTTTCCAATACATGAAGAAAAAACTCATTTTATGATTTAAGTGAAAGAAATTATCCAGTTGAATTGAAATGATTTCATGGAAAGGTAAGGAATAAGTTATATAAGGAAAAAGAAAATTATTTTGGATTATTTTTAATTACAGTAAAACTTGGTTAATTCAAACACTTTTAATTTGAATTTGTTGGTAATTTAATTTTTTTTCTCTGGTCCTTTCAACTTCCTATTAATATAATGTTAAGATATTATCCATAATTTGAAATCAAAACTAAAAGTTCTTTTTATTTCTGAGTTGATTTTGTTAGTTAAATATATTGTGTCTGTGCCATGTGTCCTTTGTGACAGTAAGTGAGTAACTTTTTATGGTCCTTAATGCACTCAAGTTCTTAATGGCTGTACAGTGTATTCAATAAAAAAATTCTCATTTTTTTTTCATACAAAACCTTAAACGTGATATATTTGGAATTGAACTGTTTATGTATAACGATTGTACGATAACGCTTCAAAATAAAGTACTGTAAAATGTTTGGCTAAAGTTAAATTTCTTATAATTACTATTCAAAACAATTTCAATAAATAATTAATATCGCATTATTTATTATAATTATTAAATATTAAAAAATTTTATTGCCAATTTTTAAAAATTGTCATTTTCTCTACTCCATACTCATTTTTATCCCAAATCTCACCTAATATTCTTAATTCGAATTTTTAGAGTGGTCTCTTGTCAGCTTTAAATTAGCCAAGTTGGAACTGATTCATAATTTGGCTTCTAAAAAATAATTCTTGTTGAGAATTGATCGGTTGGATTTTAAGTTTTTATTAAGATAAATATTATGCAAATCAGTGGTATGAAGGAAATTATAAGCCAAACACATCATTAAATAGAAATATGTGAGAATAATTAAGTTCTCTTTATTGAAAGAGACCTTAATAAATGCAAAATTATTCCAGCAGTATAAATATTGTGTTCTCTCAAATTTGCTTTCACGGTATATGATGCAATTCTGAATACTTTTCTTCTGCCTTGACCCAGATCTCGCTTCCATTTTTACTGACATACTGTGAATATAAAGAAAGGTTTGTTTTCATAAATATATTTAATAGCTCTCTTTACTGACGTATTGTATTTTAGATGTATTCAGATTGCTTTTAACATTTCAGTGCTCCTTACACTCACTACTCCGTTTTGACTGCAAAAAAATTCCACAACCAATCTATGCAGGATTTTTTTTCCAAGTTTATAAAGAAACAGAAGAATTAAATTGCACCATGAAAACGTTAAAGAAAATGAAATTTAATTAAAAACAATCTTGTTTTAATATCCTCATACTGCAGATTTCAATAGAAGCACATGCTATTATTTTTTATTTCCAAATGGATCATTTGCAACTCAATGTGACAGCCATATTTCAGCTTACTGCATAGTCTTATCTATATTATACTTCTTAATAAAGTTTTTGTAATCTTAAAAGAACATGGGACATTATTTACATGGACAGTAACATGAATATTATTTACATGGAGAATTGCAATCTTTCATTAACTCTTCAGCAGCCAAAATATGTCTAGCACAGTAACTGGTATTCAGATAAACGTGTTTTTGTCCCAACTATAGATTGTGTGGTTGATATTAATCGCACTTCACGCATTTTGGCGACAGCTATGCTAAAAGAGAAGTGACATTTCGTGCTGACACTTATTGGCAACTATTGCTGTCAACCTAAAGGTGGGTTTACATGAAGACGATACATGTGGTGCAATATCATGTAGTTGTTTCGTCGGGACAAGAACATGCCTTCTCTGCTGTTTCGGTGCATGCATTATCCTATCTGCGCTTGCCTGACCTTCCAGCGCATGCATCAATTTATTGGCCCACATGTATTGGCACTGTGTAAACCCACCTTAACGGAACATGCTGGAAGACCTTCAAAGGCAGCTGCAATTCTTGGTGAATTTTAGATGTTTCACATCTGCTTATCAAAACGGGAGCAGGGAGCAATACTTCCTGAAAGTTCAATATTTTTTTCAACGAATGATGGAAATAATTAGAATTATCTATAGCATAAACTAGGTGTTTGGATGCAAAATTCAAAATTTCTAGTGGTTCATTTAATTGTATATTTAAAAAAAAAGGCCATTTAATATATTACAAAGCAACCCTGTCATTAAGTATTGGATTATAAAGCTATGCTTTTACATTTAAAAGAAAGGTTCAAATAACTTAAGAAGTTAGCATTTCATTTATGGCATTCATTTTTAATAAATTTAATTTATTGAAATTATGAGCAGATTTTTCGGAGAGATAATTTCCTTATACTCTGCATGTACCCAAAAAATTAATGTATTTTATTCTATCCCGTTTTCAGAAATCTGAACTAAAATTTTGTTTATGTCTAAACAAAGGTTAAAGCATAGTGTTGAAATAAAAAAAAGCATGGAAAGTTGAACACCATCTATGAAAGCTTTGTTGTTAAAAATGTTGACATCTATCAAGAATGCACATTTTCTAAAAAATCTTGCTTATTAAATACTACTCGTGATAATTTTGTAGAATAAAAAGCCCCTGCTCAAAAAACTGTTTTCACCGTCATAAGCTCAGGGGGCCACGGTGGCTTAGTGATAAGGTCTCGGTTTCTCACTAAGAGCCTGAGGGCTCCAATTTCGAAACGCATTTCCTCTGAAGATCAGCCGTGTGTGTGGTTCTGGTGCATGTTAAATCTGACCTGGGTCAAACATCCTCCTGCCGCCGCCGCCCCCCCGCCCCCCCCCCGGGGGGGGGTGAGGTGTCGTCCTCATCATATAACTATGGTTCAAAATTATGAGGTCCACCTCAAAATAGCTCTTGTGTTGCTTCTAAATGAGATGTTAATATAACTAAATTAAACTAAAACCTCTCATTAGTTCAAGCAGCAAGTTTGTGTTCGAAAATTTTTCTGTATTTACATTTGGTTGAAAAGATTGCCAAACTAAAGCTTTGAACATTTCACAGAAGCAATTCAATTTACACTTTAATGGGAATGGAGTGTTGACATTTATGATTTTCGCATTGCAGAGAGGCATTTTTGCAAGTGTAAACAAACCTAATGTCTAATTATGTATAAGTGGCGCTACCCATCTTAATTAAAAGGGGGGGGAAGGGTCAGATTTTCTAGTACTAAAAACGTACTGCTCAAATGAGTCAATTGATGCGATGTCGCATTTACATTGTCAATGTAACTGCTTTTGTTGCCTAGCATCAAACTGCTCCCTGTGTTATTCTGTACTCTGACGTCACGTACTTTTTTACTCCTGTAAGATAGTATTACGAAGTTGTACTGTCGCTTCCCTGTCATGTTAGTCTTATGGTTGGAAAGAAAGATTTAGAGGGATTCGTATTGGATGGAAGCCAATGACCCTCCCCCTTTGCGAGAAAATGAAGGCTCTGGAAAATAAAATAATTAACGTCATATCTCTATTAGGAACCGAGATATAGAGAATATTCTATATGATTCTATGTGTCGTCATGTCCCGTCGCAAAAAGTATGACTACAGAGGAGCTCAAACGGTGAATCATTCTCTTCGGAGTGTTGTCCACAATGCGAGCTGGTAGACGCTGAACTCTATAGAAAGTGCTGCTACTGTTATTTATTAGGGATTTGCTGTCTGCTTGTGTTGTCCCATGTCCACCAAATAGTTCAGTAACTGTAATGGTTACAGGCACAGAGGCATGGGGCTGCGTTCTGTCTGCTTGTGTTGCTAGACTGTACAAATGCTTTTTTTTGTTACCTTCGTATTTTCCGGAACATTCGTGAATAAAACGTCATTCTCCATTATCATCTTTATTGTACTGCTTTCACCGTACACCAACAGGACGATTTTCGTAACAATAACAAGTGGATTTCAAAATTAAATTGGCGCGATTTGATATGCATCCCGTGGATATGAATAGATTCTATTCGCAGGGTCATGGAGTTGGCTATGTTTCAATCTGAATGAAAGGTAAATATTCTTTGTTGTTTTTCGTTATTTATACCGTTCGTGACTTGGCCTTCTATCTTATTGCCAACATGACGGTATGTTTTTGTTTTTTGAAA
>BGPR01019969.1:0-17783 GCA_013235015.1 Araneus ventricosus
TCTGTACTTTTGTTTAGTTACGTAATTGCTATGTTTATGTTTTTTGTACGGCTGAATATAAAGGCCAGTCCTTGCGTTCTGGCTTTGCCTGGATTTAATGTGCTTAACAATTGTAAACTGGTTTTGGGTCTGGGTAAAGGTTTGAACCATACGAAAACAAAATAATCGGTATCCTATCAGTTTTACAGAGGAAAGAACGAAGGTATTTATCTAAAGTAAACACAGCTTGCCGTTTTCCTCATTTTGCATCATGATGAACAACAATGAATAAATTCATTAATTCAAATTTGTGATTGATAAGTTCTCCGGTTTGGAGATATAAGTCATTTCATTTTATATTAAGTTTTTTAAATGCTCCTTGAGAAGACCATGAATGACGCTTTAAACTAAGTTTCTCATAAAGCCCGGCCTCAAACTACAACCAAATAATTTATTTTCGGCGTTATCCTTAACGGTGTATTTGTGTCTCTTGCAAAAGTTATCTGGATATGAACTCTCGCATGGATTATAATTAAATGAACTGTTTTAACTCTTGGACTTTAAACTTGTAAACCATCAGTCTCTGTTTTCACAGTACTTGATACGACTAATAAACCAGAAAGAATGGCACAGAAAGTTACACGTTGACATTTCAATTTGAGTGGAATAATTCCAAACCCAGGAAAACTTTAGGCTATTAAGAAAGAAAGAACAAATGTGCTGCGGTTTCATCTAAAGGGAATAGGAGAAAATCTTGCTTTTCCTAGATTCCTTCTTCTTCATCTAAACTAAATATGATTTCTGAATAAATAAGGCTTTTAAAATTGTTGTTGTAAAATGTTGCAGAAACCAAATGGAATAATGGGTTTCAGGAAGAATCATTTGTATTCTTTCAATTTCATTTATAAAATGAAAATGGTTTCAGAATTATAAACAAATGATAACCACAAAGTAATATTAATAAAATCCATTCTTCAGTTTCTTTAGTTTGGGCGGCATGAATTGGGAGGTTCAGGTAATCCACTGAACAGGTCTGTTTTCAAATGTACTTTTTTCTCTAGTTTCTTTATTTTTTCTCTGTGACATAATAAAGTATCTGACGCCTGCCATCAAATGTTTCTTCGTGTTTTGACAGACTAGACGTTTCACGGGTTTGGGGTTTGGAACTTAGGTTTGTTTATCTAATTCAGCCGCCCAAAGAACTGGACAGCGCTATTGCGTTTTTTTAGTAGTCTTAAAATCATAACTCTTCTGTCTCTATCTGAAATATCTCTTCTTACTTTGTGATGTAATTTACGGACTATTACAGGACAGTTTGCTCTCATGAACTTAGTGTTGTTCTTTCTTGTTGTTTTGATCGTCATGGATCGAACTTAGGAGGTTGTGAAATTCTTAAGCTCCTATGAAGTGATTTCAGAGAGTGGCTAGATAAGTAAAAAGAAACATATTATATTTCTGATTTTTATATATATTTTTTATTCAAAATACAATGCACAGGTGGTTTGTGCTTTTCTCTTTTCTTTATGATCAGTTTAATATTTCAGGCTAGTAATTACAAATATAATCTAAAATATAACGATGCGGATGCACTATAGAGTTAAACTGGGTAGGTTTGGTTTTGTTGTATGGGTCCATATTTCCATGGATCCAAGAACTTGATTCCCAAGATACAAATGGAAGTATTTGTGATTATTTATTAGCGTTGTGTGGTTTATTATTTATTTTGTATTTGATATAATTTTACTTATTCAAATATTTATGAATTCAAATTCTTGTGATTTTGCTGGAAGAAACGTTTGAAAGGTGCAAAATTAATTTTCATAGAAGCACATACCTGCACGATTTGGTGTTTGTTCTGTCCTGGGTTTAGGAGATTGGTGACTACTTTTATAGATTTCGAACTGAGACGTGAAGGAGACAATAAATGTTTCTTGAGTTCGATAATGAACTGCTTTCTCAGTCTCTCAGTGATTGTGTCACCTGGTTGGTTATTGCAAAGTAAATATAACGTCCATCATCATCTTAAATATCTCTTCTCAATTCACTTGAAGATACAAACTACTAATAAGGACGGCGTCAGGTAACCTGAACTTTAATTCAAATAATTTTGAACTTTGGCTAGGTTTCTCGAAACTGGATTGTGCAATTTTTTGCGGGAATGCCTAGGCGAAATCTTTATTAAATATTCCCATACGTCGCTAGCTTGGGTGTGCTTTTCATGGGTTGGGGAGGAACCTGAGCTACCTAATATAGGTTCAGTTTGAATGAGTAAGCTGTCTTCCATGGAAGGCTGGTTTCAGAATTCTCGGTTGCTGGTTTTCAGTTTCAGTTGCCTTATTTAATGTTCAATATTTTGAATACTTTGTTTATTTCCCATATAATTCTTGCCATTCTAATAATTTCTACCCCAGTTGTAAAATGTTCTAAATCATAAAGCTAGCACTGTTGCAGTTACTTAAATTGCTCACTTGAAGAAATAATGGACAGAATTATTAAGATGAGCTTTAAATAAACGTTTATCCATAAAATTAGGAAATGGTTTCAAACATAGAGACAATACCATCAGAATATCTTTTGAATAAGATTCCTTGTACTTTTACTTTTGTAGCTGCTTTATTCACCGATAATCCATGAAATCTCTGGGATGTACTTTAGAAATTGCTTTCGTTTCGATAGAACTGTCTTAAACTTCTTGCCAAAGTGGCACTCTATTTGTTTAAAAAAAATATGACTCAGGTACTAATATATCTTCCTTCCATGCAGGAGGCCACGAACCTTGGTTCCAGCCGGCAAATCTCTCAAACGCAATGACTTGTTTTCATTGGCTTGCCGCCTTGCCTTTAGAGTATTCATTGCGCTTAAAAGCTGGTGCTCCATACCGACGCGACGAATCTGACATTGAAAACTATAAAGGCCAAAAGCATGTTTGCCCAAACAAATCAGAGGGGTAGAAGAAAGTACTTAAACGGTGTGTTTTCTTGATAATATCAAATACAAATAAAACAAAAAATAACTATGATGTTGCATGGATGTAATAATATATATTACACTAATAATTCTTTCTCAGAACAAATCCCACGGAATATTATTCTATTTATTTTCCGCTCATATTTTTGTACACTCTGGAAAGAAGTAATATAGACACATTAACATTCCTATTTGATTCAGATTTATTCTCTTCTCCATTTCAAAATAATTATTTAGTGTGTTTTTTCTTTTTGCTATTCTATTTATATAATATCGTGTGTGAAAAATCATGATATTAACGTAAAACGGAGAGACTACTTTGTGATTAATCGGTAAAAGAAAGAGGCAGTAGCCGTTAAGCTCTAATCTGGGAGTGAAGTAAATCCTTTCATTGCAGGTGGTGAAATCAAATAATGTTTTGCTTTACTGCCAAGAACAGTGCGGCGCCGATTTAAAACTATGTTTGCCTGTTGTTCTTGTCAGCCAGAGGAGCGGATAGGCTAATTATCGTGAATAAAGCCAGGGCCGCGAAATTCTTAAGGAGATAACGACAAAAGGATACTTAACGTCATGCTGGGGTCGGATGTTGCAAATGAAATATTTACTCTTTTTTGCATAGCTGGTTGGAAGGGTTTCGTGAAAAGATTGTGATCGTGGAAAACAAAATGAAAACGAATCTACAATTGAAGACATTAGAAGGATTAAAGAATGCATGATGAAATTAGTAATTTAAAAATTTTAGGTGCTAATTAAGAATGAATCATGAATGATGATACTAAGGAATTTATTGTTTGGTATTTTCATTTCAAATTCTTAGTTTATTCTTAATCATTCGGGATAGACGTGACAAGCACTGCCTTTCTTCATGACATATGATTCCCACTCGTTTACTAAACGGTTCATTATAAGATTTACCCACCTATGGTGACATCATACCTTTTTTTACTTCGGTCTTCTTTAGTCTCTCATACTTTGCTTCCTCTCTAGACTACTGCCTGCGGGCCGCTGGCTTTGCTTTATAGATATTTTGTAATTTTGTATATATTTACTTTGTTATGTAATTTGTTTATTTTGCTATACTATTCATCTATATACTGTATATCACTCTCTAGACAATTGTATAAATCACAGAAAGAAATGGTATTAACTTTAATGGCAATTTTCAAGAGGATGAAAATCAACTTTGTGGTAGAAATATAACATTTGAAATGTACAAATCTGCGACTAAAACACTGAATTTTCCGGCAATATCATAAACAAGAGGAAGGCTGAATAAATAAAACAAACATTTAGTAATATAACAGCTAGGAAGCAAAGTAAGGATAGGTAATGAAAACTAAACAAGTACGATGTGAGTAAAATACTAAAGCAATTAACAATATAATACGACATTTATTATTTATATTTAGTTTAGCTTTTTTTGTAATGATATTGTGCTCAATTTAAATTTATAAAACTTTAAAAGTTCATTTGATAATTACATTTATTGCTCTTAGTATTTAGATTAATATTTAAATGGCGACAGGTTATTTAAGCTGCTTACGAAAACATAGTCATCTACTATTAGGTAGTTTTCGAACTGGATGCTTTCTTACACATTTAGTAAAAGAATAACTAAGTTAATATTCAGTTAATTCGTAGATGATACTACTATGATTATTTTAAAAAAATTTTCACTAGAACTGAAATGCAAGCAGACGGTAAACAAGCCTTCCCAACCTGTTCTGGTTTCTCATTATATGGTAATCTCACTATTCAGCACGAGGCTCAGTTTTGGAAAGATCTTGGACGCTTTGTTTCAGATGTGGTATTTCTTTATGGTGCTGTCTTCTTGAAGGTGACTGCAAATAGTTACGCTCGGTCGGTTGTTCATTTAAGGTAGTAGAGAAAAATCAGTTAAAATTATTTTGCGACTATTTTCAGTCAATCATTAGCTTCCTAATATACTAAACTGATTCTCCCTTAATCTCATGGTGCTTACAGTGTTTAAGGCTATGTTTGATAGATATCATTAATACAAACGCTAGAACAAAGTAAGGATAAACACAGCCAAGAAAAACAGTTCATTAACATTAGTTACAGAACACAGATTGACCCCAATTATTTTATAGGAATAGCTGAATATTTTTAAAATTAAATTGATTTTACAATGCATCTACAGAATTAAGTTTTAGTACCTACATTGAAGTAGAACTAAACATATGACAGAAAGGAGATTTTTAAAATGCGGCATGTATATCACGGGTTTAATTCTACGGTGCTTTGAAATCATAATGGCTTTTAGCATTATTGTGCACTGGTTATGTAACAAATTACCGAAAGTAATCATATATGTTTGAATCTTTTTCTCCATGGAACAACACTCATTTAAAATATCATAATAGTTCCATAGCCCAAGGCATAAAATTATGTATACAAACTATTCTTCTTTAATAGATTTTATGATCAATTCAAATCCTTACCCAATAGATTTAAATATCTTAGAACCTGCATAGGTATAGAAAATAGTAATCACGTTAAGAAGTAGATTTCTAACATATTACCAAAATAAATATTGTTTCTTTACCTTAATTATCTCAATTTATAAATGGAATGATATAAGTGGATTTTAAACACATTATTCACCAGTTAATCATTATTATGGTACTTTTGCAGATTTGCCATTTATGACGTGTTCTAACTATTTCGAATAATGAAAAGTTTGAAAATGAATTTGCCATTAATTTAATTTTTCAAATCAAACATCATGTAAATTAATTCAAATATTTCACCATACCAAATCCACAGGTAGGTTTAATCTATGGGGATTCCAGATTTGTTGAGTATTATTATCTAAATAATAGCATATATAACTCTTCTTATCAGTATGTATTTAAAATGAATTGAGAGAGACTATGGAAAGAACTTGTTACTTTGTGCAATATTTTACTTTACACATTTCTTGCATATATTTCTACGTGTTTTATTGCCTTCATATTCTTCATAACGCATCTGAATCCTCACGCCAGATTATCATATGTTGTTTTGCTATGTACAGCATATGAATTTATTTAAGATTACTCTGGCGTATATATCATTTTGTTAATCAACGAGCTTTATTGTATCGGAATTAAAGCCTGTAACAGTTTTTGAATATAACCTGTTCTCGTAATAAATTAATCTACGTCAATTCATTGCGTCAGTTTTATAATCTCTTCCCAAACATTTAAAATGCATTTTTTGTTTATGAGTTATCAGTGGTTATTCCTTAGTATAGGTTACTATAAATTTATTTTTACGTGGTCGAAGATGGGCTGAAATGAAGAGCCGCTTATCTGTCGTTCTAAGATCGGACATAGGTAGGGCTCTGGAGGCAGTTTCACATGATGTGCAGCCTGTCTTTGTGACTACGATATGATGAACTTGAGAGAAATGCCACAACCGGATCTCGGCGCAATGCCGCGCTGCACGCTTGCGCTGGCTCAGGATTCCGGACGGGCGCTTGGTTTCACCATACTCGTGGTGACCTGATAAAACACGGGTATGATAAGGGTAATGTGTTAGGAAGATAGAACTTTGAGTCGGAAGGGTCCAGCGGGATCGACTTGCTGATTTCGCATCCCAGTGTCAGCGCTGGAGTGTTGGTGAACAGATATTCAGACTGGGTGTGAAGATGCCGGCTGCGGTAGTTGCTTTTCTTTCTCCTCCAGCAACAAGCGTCCCACAACGCCACATGCATCAGTCGCCACGTGGGATGTCTGACTGCGTCTCCACCGACTTGTGGCTGGCCAAACTGGTTCAGAAACTGGGATGGCGCGGTTTTCTCTGCCCCGCTTCCCCCTGTTTTTGCGGTCTTTTTGTCTATAATACACCAGCTCAACGTCACTTTTGCGCCAGTCTTGGCGACAAGTGCTAACGGTGCCGATGTCCGCATTGATAACTCTTGCAATTCTTCAAGGCCTGGGTTTACTATTAATTTTCGATTATGTCTCGCATGAGGCGTTAGTATGGTGGGTTGTATTTTCTTTGGCGCCGGCGGCACGCGAAGCCTCATCAGGATGAGCACTATGCTAGGACGCCGAATATTAGTTCAGAATCAGGACTGAAACGCAAAAGAAAACAATGTAATTTTGAACAGAGGTTAATTCTTAAAATATTCCCATGTCACTTAGAGGGATTGGTAGACAGTTTACTGCTGGCTAGTAAAATAGACTGTACTTCTTCATTGCCCAGGATAAAGGATTTTATAAATATGACCTTCCCTCGAGGGATCTGGAGACAGTGACGGGTGGATGTGCAGGCTGACTCCCACTGTGGGACTTCAAAACGTTGGCTCGTGAGAAAGGAAGACAATCTCCACTTGGGAAAGGAGCTAAGTCCTTGAATGAAAAAGAGATTTTGGATAATAATACTATACAACCCAGTACTTTCTCTGGAGCTAAATATGATATGATAATAAACAGCTTATCCCACTTAGATTTTTTGCTGATAAAAGAAAAAAGAGAAAAAAACACGAATAACTTTTAAATTACAATTTAGCAAAACAGAGCCGAAAGGAAAAATTTTAGAATTTAAATAATTTTGAACAAATTCTTTAGTTTAAAATTCTATACAACACATTTAAAGAAACAAAAGTAAGATGTGATATAACACTAGAGCAAAGTGAGAATAAATTTTGCGAACCAGAATGACGGATTAGACGGATAGTTTCTGCAGGAGGATTATGATGCAGGCCGACGATGAAGGGGTGTCGAGTTACATGTTTCGCGCTTTACTTTGGATGTTTCTAGGACGATGCAGTATGTTGGGAACGATGAAGATTAAATAGAAAAGCGATAACGATAGAAAGAAAAGAAAAATAAGTAAAATATGAAAAACCTGTGAAAAATGTCTAAAAGATGCGTTTCCGAGGTAAAATATCAGACCTTATCGACTTGGGGGACCCTACTGCAATGATTACTCTTCGCGTTGACATCGCTCTGATAAGCAATCATTTACTTACATCTCGAACTTGATATTAAAGTTCACTAAATTTTATTGTTTTTCTATTATGTTTGCTTCGTTTATATATATATATATATATATATATATATATATATATATATATATATGCTGGACTTTAATAAAAAATAATCAAAAAGAATTAAATATTTTAGTAGCATTTATATTTATTTTTCTGAAAAATGTCATACCTATAACTTGTTTTATTAACAAGTTAAAGTTAAGATATACAAAAAAACTTTTTGATATTTTTTGGTCTATTTGTGAGGATTAGAAGATACGAATGTACTGCATTTGCCTAAGTGTGAAGTGTACCTTAAATAGCTATTCCCTGCAGCTTTGATAACAATTGCAAAACTATTTGCATTACATGCTAAATAATACAATATTATATTTACATCCATTTCATATTCAATCACTTGAGATTAAATTTAAATAATAATAAATAAATTAAAACGAGACTGATTTTCTGAATCTAAAATAAGAATATTATCATTATATGATAATGTTTTTCTTAAATTCGAGAAGTTTCTATTCTTAAACTCTCAGCTGCCATGCTTCAAAATGGTGCTTTTGTAATGAAAGAATTTACATTGTATATGAACATTCATCAATTAAAAAGAGGGCTATTTTTCTAGAGTTAAGGTCTGTTTTAAGGACTGACAATTTGGGTACAAAATAATTCAGTTAGTATTGATTCATCAGATTTTCCTTACAATCATTCGGATTTATATTTATTTTCTAGATATAATTTTTACATTAAAGACGTAGAAAAAATAAACATTTAGATATGAACGGACGTTTTGTATAAGCTCTACCACTATTCTAATTCAAACATTCTTTATATAAAATTTTCTACACAATAACTACGTAACCGGTTTTAATTCTTCGTGCAATTTCTTTAATATATAGCTTGGACTTGAATGTCCGACCTGGTAAACGTAAGTCACAGTTGAAGTTTTGTCATTTGATGGTACCAGGGAAAAGGCGAATTTTTTGCGATTCCTTCTCATTTTGAGGTTTCATCTCCATTTATGACCTCAATGAAAGTAGTTTTATGACATCTACTTGGAAATATGCAGGCACATACAAGAAATCATTATACTATTTAAGCACTGTCTTCGGATTTTTTGAGTTTCCAAGCTGTTTTTCGCATTGTTAAAGTGGATTGCTCGTTTTCAGAAAACGGGACTTTTCGTCGTCCCGAATCTATGATGGGGGACAAAGAAGTTGGCTACTTATAAACGGGACGTATAGTTGCATTAAATATACCGCGATTTAAATGTTTATTAAGCGATTCGAGCGCCAATCCAATAAAAGTAAAGAAACTCAAAGCCAATAAGCTCATGATTTATAGAAGAAAGCATGATGAAACCTAAATTCTATGACTGTTCGAGACAACATAATGTTTTAACTGAGAAAACCCCATTGAATGATTAAAGATGGAGAATATTATTCAAGATTCATCGGGATTAGAAATAACAAAGTGCATTACATGTTATAAAACATTTATTAACTATACTTTAAGTAAATGAAAATGCAGAAAACGATATTTTGCTTTATAATTCTAATGTATCGAATAAATTGAAATTTTTCAATAAAAATTTTTATTGATACTTATGCCTTTAGAAAACTGATAATTGGTTTATTGATTCGAATTAATTAGAAATAACCTCTGCCTTTATAAGCGGCGAAATTAAGTAAAACTGAAAATAATACGACCATGCCAGTATTATAGGACATGTGAACTTAGCGCCTGCTTGGACCGCGAAATGAAGTTGGTTTTTTAAACTTTTTTACCTGGACAGATTATTTCCATGTAATGTTCCGTGCACAAGCAGATTTTAACCAGATAAGTCATTAGTGGCAAAATTAGGAAGAAGCAATTAGCGGGGTGAAGTGCATTGATAACAGTTGGGTACAGCTCACGTACATATCGTACGTACTGAAGGAAGTAATTGAGGGCCCTGTTTTGCCCTGCGTCTTAGGGAAATGCTGAGGAAAACGGCAGCTAATTACTTTTTAGCACTTCCAGAGGTCAATGGATAGTAACCAACTGTTAGCAATGTACTTCACGCCGCCAATCGTTTCTCTGGCATTTGACCGCTCATGTCTTGTCCTTTTAAAATTTGGAGTTGTGCACAGCGCCTAAAAAAATGCAAAAGCCTTATTCAGATAGTATTAGAGATAAGCAAATATTCACTTTCTCAGGGTTCAGAAAGAAACTCAATCTTTTCAAAGAAGACATTTGCTCTTCTCAGGAATTTGCCGTATCAATGACTAGGTTGAAAGATGTACTTTTCTGTTCAATAAATATCGATATATAGAAGCCATATCGATTACAAGTAAATTGACTTCTCTAGAAGCTGCTATGCAACCCCAAACCACAATCGAACCACCCCTGCTTTGCACAGTTCCTGTTATATTTATTTGCTCTAGCTTTCGTTTTGCTTGTTTCTCACAAAATGTTTCTACGTCTGAACTGTACAGATTGAATTAATCTCTTCCCAAAAAGTCACGGATATCGAAAAGAAAGGGGCATTTTCACTCTCTTCTGCAAGATCAAGTGTCCTCTTGCGATTAACTTTCGTTGAGAACGGTTTCCTTCGCAAACGCTACTGGCCAAAAGTATTGCCAGAATGGTAAAATGCGAAATAGTTGGAGGTAATTTGAATAAAATGGTTAGCTATCATTTGTGGATAATCGTGGGACACGCAATCGTGGTAACTCACATTTTACTGTGAAGATTCTGTTGTGAGAACATTTAGAGGACAGTCCACAAGTTGATGAACAAGAAAGTGATTTGGGCTTTATTCCCTTTCACAGGAAGCTGATAATGTTTTCAAACTATAATCAATCATTTTTCTACTTAGGCACGTTGTTTACATGCATATTCATAAAATAATCATGAATATACGGGAAGATATAAAGGCTTCTTTAAAACATCCGATATTTTTCGCAGGTTTTTTCCAGGTTTCGCAGGTTATCACATGCAGAGTTTTACGTCAAATTTTGTGTAACGTTTAGAATACTCGACAAAATGTTAGAGAAACATTGTATTAAAATTTCAGGAAATACTTTAATATTTCTGGTAATATAAGTTTTTGTGTTAAACGCTTTTTAATTGTACTCGCGGGAAACATAGCGTAAATTTTCGTACATAACGTCGAAGTAAGATATCTAAGGCAGCTTATATAAAAATTCTTGTTGAATACTTTTAAGATTCAAAACGTTATACGCATTGCAACTATGAAATGATAAAAAAATGGTGACTGGTTTTCCACAAATCAATAATTTCTGAACTTGGATTTTCATCGATTTGAAATTTTAAATATGTATTCAATTTGGTTTCGATGGGTACTCATGCAATTCAAATTTCATAAAATTCAATGTTTTTGCTTGAAGAATCAAGTTTAAAAAATATTGATTTGTGGAAAAGCACTCATAATCCCCCCCCCCCTTAAATAACTACAGGAATTCTGTCGGTTGCATTGCCTAAAAGTTTCTAAAACTTAATGGTATTCAAATGGAATATTTATATATGCTGCCGTAGATATCTTACTTGGATATTATGAATGAAAATTTGCACTATTTTTCGAGCTTGCGCAGTTAAATGTATTTATTATATTTACTCATATTTCCTCAAATATTCAAGCTATTTACTTCAATTTTAATACAATGTCTCTCTAACATTTTGACGAGTTTTCTTCAATTTTCACAAAATTTGGCACAAAACTCTGCATGTTATAAGCAAAAACACATGCCAAAATTTTGGGATGTTTTAAAGAAGCCTTTATATTTTCCAGAATATTCATGATACTGTTATGAAAATGCATGTAAGCAATTTGCATAAGATGGAAGATAGATGGAGATTATGGGGAAATAAAAATTTCCACCTCTATGAGTTCCAAAGCTCTTCTACGAACTCGGCCGAGGATTTTACCCTCACTACAACATATCCCTCGTCGATAAACCGATAAAAAGTTACTCTATTGACAAGACATTAATTAAGATCATCTTCAAGATAGGTGGTGATCTGCAGGAAAATTCCAGACGTTTTGTGTGACAGCATTGCAAAGAATAACATTCCTATAAGGATTTAATGGAATAGGCTTAGCAATAAATGGAATGAAATGAACATATACATTTTACTTCCTTGTGTACTTAGTAAGAAACCGCACTCGGGGGCACCACGAGAGCGTGGATGCGAAGAGGCCGGATAAGTAGGCTGGTTCTCGCTTTCCTGGTGGATATAGAAATGGTGTGGGTTGGGTTATCCCCCCGATGATGTAACGCCCATCCTTCGGGAAGGGCTAGGCCGTGTCCAGTGACGGCCATAAGGGCTACAACCTCGGTATCCGAGATGTCGTAGCGGCCATTCTCCATCTGACCCCGAATATCAAGACAGGTTGGGAGTAACTCGGTATCCGGATACGTTGTTTGAAAGATCAAGTATTTTATCCATCTATTCAAAATTCGACCTTGAGATTTTGTTGAATCTCCGCTTTTAAGACTTCACTGATTTCGAAAAAGAAATAATTCTCGGAACTATGTCTCTCTGCCTGTGGGCACGAGAACTCAAGAAACGAGAGGGTTAAATAAGAGAAATTTTCGCTTCACATTTAGAGCAAGATGATGGATTTGTATTAAATTTTAAATCAAATCCTTCAACATAGACTCTCTGCCCGTGTATATGTGAACATTATAACACAGAAAGGAAACAAATTGGATGGACAGAATTTGACATACCGTATTGTCACTGGAATCTATCATCAAAATTTGGACAAAACGCGCCAACTGGATAAATATCTGTTGGTTTGCCTATTTTTGCATATAACGTCATTCTTTAGGTGAGGTGAAAGCACGCATCTTAAATAAAAACGCCGTAATTAATCTAAGATCCATTTATTCATTTTTAAGATGATAATGCAGGTTAATTCGAATAGATGAATCATAGAATAATCATAATTTGAAGAACATCCATGACCAGGAGTGAAATATTATGCGCAAACGGCGCGTCTTGGAAGGCATGCTTATAAGTTTAAAAAGAGAGCGTTAATAACACGCAGAGAGCTTAAATAGTTGATAGAAGGGGACTCCCAGAAAACACTGGAGATTTTGGAATTTAAAGTAGAAGTAATTTCATTAAGATTGAAGTTGAAGCAATTAAAAATGAAGTGGCTTTAAAAAAAATTCATTTAAAGTAGTTTAAAAAATTAAATCATATTACATGCACATGTGAACGCGACAACCAAAAAGGGCAATAAGCTAGATACATGAAATTTGGTCGATTTTCTTGACTCCAGAATCTTGGAAATGTGTCGAATGTCTGCCCGAATCGGTCAAAAGAAGATGTTAAAAATTATTAATCGATTATATGATCTTCACCGTGTCCGTAGGATGCCGATGTGCTATGGGTTGACGAATTCCTTGAACTCAAGGTCTTTCACCTCCTGATATTGCTATTACTGAGAAGAAAGTGGCTGGGCAAATTCAGTTGGCTAACAGAAACTTGGAAGTATCATATAAATTCGCAAAATCATAATAATACTGCTGCAAAATATATGAGAAAGAAAAAAAAAATAACTAGAAAGTCGTGGAAACAATATTCCTTCTGATTTGCAATGTTAATGAATTAAATGAGCAGGATTTGACGTTTATTGGGTGGCAGTGGTAATGTCCCGGTTTAGGGGCCGGAGAGCTGCAGGTTCGAGACCCGTTTGCACTGAAAATCCTTCGTGAATTTTGTTAATTTTCCGTTAAATGAAACGAAGGGGGTAAACTTCCTCCTGTTGGTGTGGTGAGGGAGTTTGGGGAGGGGTGCCAGTTCAGGTGTCGTCCTCGTCATCTGACCAGGGTTTAAAATGACGAGATTGGTTTCAAAGCAGCCCTCGCGTTGCTTCAGAACGGGACGATAGCGCAACTAACATAATTTGTTATTTGTTGAGTTCCGAAAATGTTTATTAGTAGAAAGGAAATAATTATCATTTGGCTGCCGCCGACAGAACGCTTCTGCTGTATATGATTTTAAGTAGTAAAATAATAAATATTTTTCTGAAATTGGAATAGTATTTAAAATTTTTTTATATCATAGTAATTTCATTTTTAATATCATTTTTTATATCATTTTTGAGCTAAACCAATAGTAATATATTTTATTTCTGATAACATCATAAATTAATCTGGTTATCAGAATTAGAGTTGTGAATAATATCTTTCAGAATTAGAACTTCAAACTCTGATCCAATCATAAATTAATTTACTGATCCTTTCTGTCATCTTGATATCATCTCATCCTCCGAATTAGAGGTGTAGATGATATCTTTTCTATAGCAGTTTGTTTTTCTGAGGCACTCATAAATTAATCTTTTGATCCTTTCTGTCATCCAGTGCTCTGAATCATTTTTTAGAAAAATAACTTTAGTATTTTTTAGGAAGTCATAATATCACACTTTTTCTCAGTAAATACTATCGAATTTTTAAACCCTTTCTCTTTGTAATTTGAACTCTTTGCTGTG
Source organism: Araneus ventricosus (assembly GCA_013235015.1). Lineage (NCBI taxonomy): Eukaryota > Metazoa > Arthropoda > Arachnida > Araneae > Araneidae > Araneus > Araneus ventricosus. The sequence continues at coordinate 14,445 of BGPR01019969.1, forward strand.
CTCGTGAAATAAAGAACTTTTGCAAGGATGCATAGTGTCTCCTCTATCTACAATATTTATTTTACTAGCCTCAGACTCAATTAACCCTAGGTACTCATTATCTCTCTTCTCTCATACATAAGGCACCACCCTCTCGAATTCAACAACACAAAGACTTGTAAGAACTAACACTTAAATTACTAAATATTATATTCTTTTGTTCTAAATGTCCTCTTCTTTCCTAACCCCTCAACTGTAATTCGAGACCGTTCGTGCATCAAATTAGCGCAATTTTAAACTTGTAATCTAAAATAAAGTCATTCAGAGACGTTATAATTCAATACAAAAGTTGCGTGGATTCCATTAGCATTTCAGTTGTCCTTTAGGTTCTCAAGTGAATTAAAATGACAACTCATTCCCAAAATAGAAAGTATCATTTAATAAGATAATTGAGAAAACAAACCAGTTAAGGGGTTAACTCTCGATAATTTAGCCAGAATTAATTCAGTGATGTGAATGTAGAATTCTAGTTTATGCATATGATTTCGAACAATGTTGAGGCATTTCATATTCAACTATTTGAGATTAAAATTTAAATAATAATAAATAAATAAAAAACAATACTGATTTTCTCATTCTCCAATAAGAATACTATCTTTATAAGATAATTTTTTTTCTTAAATACGAGCAGTTTCTATTTTTAAACTTTCAGCTGCCATGTTACAAAATGATGCTCTGTAATAAAAGAATTTACAATATATAAACATTCATCAATTAAAAGGAGCGCAATTTTTCTACAGTTAACGCCTCTTTGAAGGACTGTCCATTTGGGTACAAAATAATTCAGTTAATATTGATTCAACAGATTTTCATTAGAATCATTCGGATTTGTTATAATGTTGTGGGATAATTTCTATATTGAAGACGTAGAAAAAAAGCATTTACATGGGAACGGAAGTTTTAATTAAAAGTCTACCACTATTTTAATTCAAACATTTTCCATATAAATTTTTCTAAGCACTTACGAATGAAGCTCTTACATTTTCTACGCAATTTCTTTAATTTATAGCTTGGACCTGAATGTCCTAGCTGGTAACCGAAAGTTAGAGTTGAAATTTTTATCATTTGAAGGTACCAGGGAAAAATCGAAGGAGAGTTAGAAGAGAAGTTTGAGAGAAGGAGGTTTCATCCCCATCTGGTTATCTCAATGAAAGTAGTTTTATGACATCTACTTGGAAATGGGTAGATAACAGGAAGTTTCGGATTATGCAGGCTCATACAAGCAGTCATTGTGCTAGTTAAGCAATACCTTCTGATTTTGTTGAGTTTCCAAGCTGTTTTTAGCATTGTTCAAGTGGATTGCGCGTTTTCAGAAAGAGGGACTTTTCGCCGTTCCGAATCTATGATGGGGACAAAGGTGTCGGCCACTTAGAAACGGGACATATAGCTACATTAAATGTGCCGCGAGTTACATAATGCGTTTGTTAAGCGATTCCAGCGCCACTCCAATAGAAGTTAAACTCAAATCCAATAAGCTCATGATTTATAGAAGAAAACACGATGAAACTTAAATTCTATGACTGTTGGAGACAACATAATGTGTTAACACAGAAAACCCTATTGAATCTTTAAAGATCGAGCATATTATTCAAGATTCATCAGGATTAGAAACAACAAAGTATAGTACATGGTATTAAACATGTATTAACTATACTTTAAATAAATGAAAATGTGAAAAACTATATTATGCTTCATAATTTTAATGTACCGCATAAGTTGAAATTTCTCAATAACAACTTTTATTAATAATTATGCCTTTGGAAAACTCATAATTGTTTTATCGAGCCGAATTAATTAGAAATAGCATCTGGATTTATAAGCGGATAAATTAAGTGAAACTGAAATTAATACGACCACGCCAGTATTATAGGCCATGTGAACTTAGCGCCTGCTAGGACCCCGAAATGAAGTTGGTTTTTTTTAAATTTTTCTATCTGGACAGATTATTTCCATGTAATGTTCCGTGCACAAGCAGATTTTAACCAGACAAGTGATTAGTGGCAAAATGCGGAAGAAGCGATTAACGGTGTGAAGTGCAATGATAACAGTTGGGCACTGCTCATGTACCTACCGTACGTAATGAAGCAAATAATTGCGTTCCCTCTTTTGTCCTGCGTCTTAGGGAAATGCTGAGAAAAGCGGCAGCTAATTACTTTTCTAGCAACTCCGGAAGTCTGTGGTCATTACACAACTGTTAGCATTGTACTTCACGCCGCCGATCGTTTATCAGGCATTTGACAGCTCATGACTTTTCCGGTTAAAATCGGAGTTGTGCGCAGCTCCTAAAAAGATGTAAAATCCTAGTTCAGATAGTTTTAGAGATAAACAGGTATTCATTTTCTCAGGGTTGAGAAAGAAACTCAACCTTTATAAAGAAGACTTTTTGTCAGGAAACTGTCGTTTCAATGACTAAGCTGAATGATGCACGTTTCTGTTCAATAAATATCGATATATCGAAGCCATATCGATTAATTTTTATATGGATTACAACTAAATTACCTTCTCTAGAAGCTGCTACGCAGCCCCAAACCAGAATCGAACTACCCCTGCATAGCAGTTCCTGTTATATTTATTGGCTCTAACTTTGTTTTAGTTTGTTTCCCACACAATGATTCTATGTCTGAACCGCAGAGATTTAATTAATCTCTTCCGAAAGATTCACGGATATCGAAAAGATAGGGGCCTTTTCATGCTCTTTTGCATGATCAAGTGTCTTCTTGCGATTAACTCTCAATGAGAGCGATTTCCTTCGCATACACAACTGGCCAATAGTACAACAAGATTGGTAAAATGCGAAAGATTTGGAGGTAATTTGAATTCAATGGTTCACTATCAGTTGTGGAGAATCGTAGGATGCTCAATCGTGGAAACTCACATTTTACTGTGAGGATTTTGTCCCAAGAACATTTAGGGGACAGTCGACACATTGATGAACATGAAAATGATTTGGGCTCATCCCGTTTCACAGGAAGCTGAAAATGTTTTGAAACTATCATCAATCATTTGTCTTCTTATGCACATAGCTTACAGGCATTGTCATAAAAGTATCATGGATATTTGGGAAGATATAAAGGCATCTTTGAAACATCACAAATGTTTCGCAGGTTTTTTTTCCTTATAACATGCAGAGTTTTACGTTAAATTTGCGAAAATTGCAGAATGCTCGACAAAATGTCAGAGATGTTAATGTAGAAAGATATTGAATTCTTATTTCGTTTATTCACAATGTATGTTCTAAAAAAACATGTGAAAAATTTGGGATGTTTTAAAGAAGCCTTTATATCTTCCCGAATATTCACA
>BGPR01019969.1:17793-28469 GCA_013235015.1 Araneus ventricosus
ATTTGGGATGTTTTAAAGAAGCCTTTATATCTTCCCGAATATTCACAATATTTTTATGAAAATGCTTTTATGCAATGTACAGTAGAATGTGAGTTTCCACGATTGAACATCCCACGATTCTCCACAACTGATTGTGAACCACTGTATTCAAATTAATTCCAAATGTCTCGCATTTTACCAATCTTGCAGTACTTTCAGCCAAGTAGTGCGTTTCTGCCCGTGTATTTTATCCTCCGTTTCGGGATTGAATGGTTTCCCAAATTTCTTTTCGCTAATTTTGGCATGGTAGCTTGTTGATTTTCTTTTATGTTCCGTATATCAACGGGCGCCGGGGTTGCTTCGTGGTAAGGTCTCGGTTTCACAGACGGAGGGCTGCAGTCTCGAAACCCGATTCCAACGGAGATCAGCCTTGTTTGTGGGCCTGGTGCAAGTCAAATCTGTCAGAGTCCAATCATGATTGTCCAATGTACATTCTTTTCCATTGATAAAGACGAAAATGATTTCAGCTCTCCCCGTTTCATGGTAATCTGATTTGAAACTATCATTAATCATTTTGTTTGTGTGGTGAAGAAGCTTAGAGCGGGAGTTGCCAATTGTCGCCATCGTCTTCCGGTCACGGCCCTGAGTGACCAATTCCAAAATAGCCCTCGAGTTGCTACATAACGTGAATAAAATTAACCCGGTTTTTTTATTCATGAATATAGATGGTCACCTTGTTTTAAATGTTTCGAGTACTCACCTCAAATTTGGCTTTTTCGATGTCTCTTTGAACTTTTGCAGGACTCTTCTCGTCTATTTTAGAAATTTACCGATGAGATTTTTTTCTCCCAATGGAGTTTGATTTTTAAATCTTTCAGGCTCTGAGAGAGTTCCTTTCACAATTTTCGAATGAATGAAAATCTAAATATTCAACGTACGAAAATTAGGTTAAAACTATAAAAATATCTGAAAAACACAAGAAAATGAAAAATTCTACGTTTAACCTTGGCAGAAATTTATTATGTTGAGAATTCTCGGAGTACATACAAATTTTTGTGACGTAAATTTTAGCAATAGAAAAGAAAGTAAGTTATAAAATTAAAATGAAACAAGAACTGCGTTCATTTCTAGTTATTTACTAATTCAAAACAATGAGAAAAATCGTTCACGACAGTTTTTTATATGCTTCTTCTTTCAGTTCTTTTTAAACTCTTTTATATTTTTTCATATACCCTAGTATTGGAATGAATAATAATTAATGATTGCTTTTCTTTCTTTTGAAATTTTAAACGAAAAGTAAAAAAAAAACAAATTGGTAAAAGTCGGATTTCAAAGTCTTATCTTTTTTATGGCTTTATGCGTACCACCTGGAGATGTATATTCGCTTGCGGCTTTTCACTTTATGTCAGAAATTCCCAATTTGAGGTACGTGTACCCTTGAGGTATACATACGACAACAAGCTCATGGATCTTATTGAAAATATCTTCACTTGAATACCTGATTATCACATTCGTTAATTGTTAGATTACATCGTGAATTAATACGGAACTTTTTTATTTCTATTTCATTTGTTATGACGCGAAAGTAATGCTATTATAAAAATGGAATAAAACGTCAAATCAAAAATAATTGACAGAAATAACAGAAAAACGTCCAGGCACTGCGAAAGGGGACTTCCCTGATTTGATCGAACGCCGCTAGGGCAGGTCATTTTTCTAAGTCAATTCACTGACTTTTTCACTTTCTTTGCTCTGTAATGTTCCCAATGGAGTCCAATAACTTACAATGTCGTGTAACCTCTAAATCCATGTTGTCAGCACTATCTTCACTTTCTTATTCCTCTTCTAAAATATGCATTTGATTTCAACATTAAAATGACGCAGCACATTTTATGACCAGCGTCATGTTAGCTGGATTAAAACATGCTGAGAAAAGAAATAAAATATAGCAATCATAACCATTCAGCTTGATGGACATATTTATAAATGTAAGCAAGGCAATATCTCGGACAGCTTGTTTCACAGATTTCCGAAAATCTTGATGAAATAAAATACATTAACAAGATGTATTAGGATCCTATCTCAGATTACAACATTGAAAGAAAATTTGCTATTAAATATTTTTTGAAACAATGGAAACGGTTTGAGTTGTGTTGCAACAATGAAAAGCATTATTGAAAACTATGCCAAAAATATTTTTAAAAATCATTGAAATTCGGGAAAAAATTGTATGGAAATTTAATTGACATCATTGGAAAGGCAGTTCAATGCACTTTCAGATGGTGCAAAAATAATATTTGTGCTATATTATTGTCGGAAGTTATTAAGGACGAACGCCGACATGTTGCCTAGTTTTTAATTAATTAAAAGTTTAATTAAAATTTCAAAAAAGATCTGTTTTATTATGTAGCTTTTATACTGATTTGATTGTTTCTTTTATGTTATATATATATATATATATATAGGCTTGTCTACAGCCAAGCATTTAATTTAATTGTTTAAACTTATCTTTTCCTCTTAGTATCTATAGTATTTTCAATTTTTTAGATTTTATTTTAAATTTGGTTACTTTGTTTAATTAATGAATTATTAGTTTCTGAATTGCATTTTGGTATGTCTTGATAACTTTGCTTTTGTATATTCATGTATAACAATTTATATTTTGGTTTATATTGATATATATTTATATAGATAGATAAATATCAAAATATACAAGAAACAAATGACAAAAAATCAAAAAATACAAGAATCAAAACACGAAAAAGTAAGACAAAAATATGATAAATTGAAAAATATCATGGCAAGCCCCTCGTCAGGAAGAAAGTCCACAAATGATACTAATAAGTGTATTTTTTATGATAACGAAAAATATTGTCGTTACCCCCTCACAAAGCACCAACGTGAAGATTCTGGATTAAATGAAATACAGAAAAGGTTCGATTACAAAATATAAAGCCAAAAATCAGAATACACAAAACATAGAATGAAAACAAAATAAAACACAGAAACATTCACAAAATATACGAAATCGTAACACCATTGGAATTCGCAAAACAGCCACCGGAGCTGCACGTGGCTTTGATTATGGCTTAGCACCGCTGAAATCAGAAAATAGATTTCAAAAAAAACTTTCTCTCTTTTTAATTTTGAGTTATTTATCCCTACAAGACAAATTTATCTGAAAACCATAATTTAGAATTATTATAGTAATTAGGATCTGAATGCTCGTTTTCTTATATTTTAATTTTTAAATATCATTTCTTTTTGAAATTACAACTCAGCTTTCTGGATATTTAATGCAATCTATTATGATTTATAAACGAGAGCATTTGAAATGTTTCGGTCTAATTGCAATGGACTATAAGAGGCAACTGTAATTCATACGCTTAAGAGTCAACGATACCCTAGATAGTTGGCCCTGTAGGACTGATATCAACCGGCAATGAATGACTTTGAAATTGTTATTTCCAAGTATACTATGTTACTTCAAAATATGCTATGTGTCGTTGCATACTATTGCATGTTTCGAAAATCATGGATGAGCACAATGTTAACAATGAAGTCGTACTTACATCGCGTTAACAGAGCTTAAATGATAAGATATTTTCAACCGATCACTTAAATGCCCTGTAGAATTTTTCCTAACCTCCTCAACCGTAATTCGATACCACGAGTGCATCTAATTAGCGCAATTTTAAACTTGTAAGCTAAAACAAAGTTATTCAGAGACGTTATAATTCGATACAAAAATTACATGGAATCCATAAGCATTTTAGTTGTCTTTTAGTTTCTCAAGTGAATTAAAATGACAACTCATTCCCGAAATTTGAAAGTGTCATTTAATTAGACAGTTTAGGAAAGAAACTAGTTATAGAGTTAACTCTTGATATTTTAGCAACAATTAATTTAGAGATCAGAATGCAGAATTATAGTTCATGCATGGTGCATATAATTTTGGAACATTTCATATTCAACTATTTGAGATAAAAATTTAAATATTATTAATTTAATTTAAACGAAATTGATCTTTTAACTCTCCAATAAGAATACTATCTTAATATGATATTTTTTAAGAATTCAAGCATTTTCTATTCTTAAACTGAGAACTGCCATGTTGCAAAATGGTGCTTAGTAATAAAAGAATTTACTATGTATGCACATTCATCAATTAAAAGAAGCGCAATTTTTCTACAATCAACGCCAAGTTCGAGACTGTATAAAGAACTGACAATTTTCATACAAAATAATTCATTAAGTATTGATTGAACAGATTTTCGTTAGAATCATTCGGATATGTATTTATTGTCCAAAAATAATTTATGCATTAAACGACGTAGAAGAAAAACAAACATTTCGATAGAAACGGAAGTTTTAATAAATGCGTTACCACTATTTTAATTCAAAACTTTTGTATATAACCTTTTTCACAATCAAAAAAAAATTGACCCTACAGCTTTGGATACTTGGCTATTTTATTTATAGCCTGGACTTAAAATGTCCGGGCTGGTAAACGAAAGTTAGGAATGGAGTTTTCATCATTTGAAGGTGCCAGGGAAAATACGAATTAGTTCCATTTCCTTCTGATTTTGAGATTGAATCGCCATCTGTCAGCTCAATGCAAGTAGTTTTTTGACATCTATTTGGATATGGGTAGATAACTGGAAGCTTATGAATATGCAAGCGGTCATTGCGCTACTAGATACTAACTTCAGATTTTTTGAGTTTTCGAGCTGTTTTTCTCATTGTTACTGAGGATTGCTCTTTTTCGGAATACGGGACATTTCGGCGTCCCGAAACTATAAATGGTGACAAAGGAATGTACCATTGATAAACGGGACGTATAGGAACATTAAGTATGCCGTGATTTCAATACTACGTTTTTTAAGCGAGTCCAGCGCCACACCACAAGGTGCAAAGAAACTAATAGCCAATCAGCTCATGATTTAAAGAAAACGTAATGGAACTTACATTCTATGACTGTTCGAGACAACAAAATGTGTTAATTCAGAATACCCTATTAAATGTTTGGAAGAAGAAGAGCATATTACTCAAATTTCCTCAGGATTAAAAAACTTATACTTTTATTAACTATAATTTAAATAAGTGAAAATGTATAAAACGATATTATGTTTCATTATTCAAATGTACTGCATAAGTTGAATTATTTTTTTCTATAGAAATTTTGAATAAGAATTATGCCTATAGAAAACCGGTAATCGTTTCATTGGGTCGTATTAATCAGAAATAACCTCGGTTTTTGAAGTTAAAAGCGACGTAAATACGTAAAACCAAACTTAATACAACAATAGTTACAATTGATAAAATTTAGCAAAATTAATTAATTGAAATTAAAATAAAATAAAATAAAAACTATTTTTTGCATTAAATAGAAAGGCGGATATGCAGCTACATCTAATAAAATACAAAGACAAATAATAGAAAAATATAAATTTGAATTAAAAAGAAACATAAATAAAAGAAACAGAAAAGTAAACAATAATAATAATGAAAACAATATACGTTTTTGCGCGCAAGCACAGCAGCAGAAAGTAATTTCTTCAACAAAATTTTTTTAAAGATAACACAGCAAAAACTATAGTATAAAATAGCAAAGATTCTCAAATAATTGAAACACTTTATTACACTTTATTTGGTGGCCGGACAAATTCACACCTCAGAAAGGATTAAATTTTGACTTTTGTCATTCCTTTCTACAGAAAATTTGTCCATTTTGAACTACTAATGGCGTGTGGTCTTCGATGAGTGCGCCATTCTAGTTCTTTTCCATTTTGAGTAATTTCTAAATTTTGTTCAGTGTTACAATTATGTGAGAATCTTTGCTATTTTATACTATAGTTTTTGTTGTTATATCTTTAAAATAATTGTTGTAGCAATTACTTTCTGCTGCTGCGTTTGCGCGCAAAAACCTATATTGTTTTCATTATTATTATTGTTTACTTTTCTGTTTCTTTTATTTATTTTTCTTTTTAATTCAAATTTATATTGCCTTCTTTAAACTTCTTTAACTAAATTGTCTTCTTTAGAAGCTGCTGTATGAGCGCACCAGATTCGAACCACCACTGCTTAACAGTTCCTGAGATATTTATTAGCCCGAATTTTGCATTTGCTTATTTTCCACAAATTCTTTTATGTTGCTCTGAACCGTAGAGACTGTATTATTCTCATCCGGAGAAATCACAGAATCCTAAAAGTGGGAGTCCTTTTCATGATCTTCTTCCAAGTCTCTTCCTGCGATCAACTTTCCTTACGAGCGGATTCCTTCGCATTTCTCTGACCGTGTTTGTTTTCCTCCCTATCTTAATATACTGCGAACGGTCTCGGGCTTATATAATTTTCCAAATTTGTTTTAAACGTCAGATGCCAATTTTAACGCGGTAATTTGGGGATTTTCTTTTATTTTCGGTATAAATATTACTTTTATTTGATTCGTGTTAGAGTAATGGTAAGTTGCCTTCCTCGCAGCCCGAGGGCTTCAGATCCGAAACCCGATTCCACTGAAGATCCAACATGCTTATAGGCTCGGCGCGCACCACACCTGACATGGGTTGAAATGTCCTGGCGCTGGTGGGGCGTAGACGCCTGGAGAAGGAGGTCCAAGATGTCGCCATCGTCGTCTGATCACTGCTCCAAGATACATGGCCAATCCCAAAACAGCCCTCGAGTTGCTTCTAAACGGGGATAGAACAAACCCACTTTTTTTATTCTTGAATATGGACGGTCGTCTTGCTCTTAAATGTTTCGAGTACTCGCCTCAGATTTGGCCTTTTCGATGACTTTTTGCACTTTTGCAGGACTCTTCTCGCCTATTTTAGAAATTTACCGATGACATTTGTTGTCCTAATTTAGTTTTAAGTTCAAATCTTTAAGGGCCTGAGAGAGGTCTTTTCCCCGTAGTGCCATTGGGGAGTGAATGAAAACCTAAATGTTAAACTTTCGAAAATTAGGGTAAAGCCATTAAAACTATCTTAAAAATGCAAGAAAATGCTAAAATTTCCACGCTTAATGCAGCAGAAAATTTATTATGTTGCGAACTCTCAGGTATAAAACGGTTTTACGATGTTCATTTTACTGATTGCAAAAAGAATTAAGACTAAAAAAATAAAATGAAATAAGGACTGGAACAATTTTAATTCATTTAACAAATATTCACAAATAATTTTTTATTTCATTTGAAAAAATTTAAGAACTTAAGACTTGATGTATACGATTCCTTACTACACTTTTGGCAGTTGGTACATGTTACGCTAGTACTCCCGAACTCGCGTATCAAGATAAACCTGAATGTACAGTCATCTGTTTAAAATTCTTTATGGCAACTTTTATGTTTTAATTAGCCATGATTTCGAGAAAGATGAAAGAATAAGATCAATTTTCTTTCTTTTCCTAATTCAAACAAAAGTACAAAAGAAAAACAGATTTGGTAAAGTCGATTCCCTAGTCGATTTTCTGTATAACTTTTATGTACGGGTCCAGTTGGAAATTTCTTGTGGCTGGGTCTATATCGAGATTATTTTCTATGCAAACTGTCTGGGGTACGCAGAAGGTAAATGTTGGTAATAGTACAAAAGGATTAAAATAAAAAAATATATATCGTAGAATTTTCCAGCAACTTCGTATGAAAAAAAGTAAAAACTATATACATCAAAATCTACTGGGCAGCAGTAAGGAAAGAGTACCAACACACTCTTGCTAGACAATAAAATAACAATACTACTATGTGGGGCACAAGGCTTCTTTGGAAGATAAGCTCATTATTAGTATGTTAAATCAAATACAAATTAAAACATTTGGTCCTGGCGTTTTGAAGAAATGTCTTTCTTCATTCAGAACTTCATTTTTATAGAAACACAGCCCATGAGAACCATCTCAAAGGTAGCACTGCTTCCATTGAATAGTTGGACTCCGCATTCAGTATAAGATTACATCGTGAGATTAATGCACGATACTATTTAATTTATCCTTTTAAATCTATTTTGGACATGGAACGTATAATAAAAATGGAGTAAAATGAAAAAAATAACAGAAATCCCACTGCTGACTGGGGTTGTCTGTGACGGGGAAAATCGAAGATCGGGTGTAACGGCTATTAGAGAAGGTGTCTACCACAACCCCCGCATTCGTCCAGAGTTAGCGTCCTTTTAAATACAAGTGACTATTTGCCTGTCTTTTCAATTAAAATGGTGTGAAAAAACCCGGTGACTGGCGCTTGATATCCTTCAATGGAGGGAATGGCCGGCGTGAATTACATCGTGAATTTATACGAAACTTTTCCATTTCTCTTTTCATCTGTTAGGACGCTGAAACTAATTCTATTATAAATGGGTAAACTGTAAGGAAAACAAAATAAATCATAAAAATGCCCGAAATCGTTCTGCAGCAGTACGAAAGAGAGTTTCTCTGATTTGCTCTGATCTTCACTCAGGCGGTCATTCTTTTAAACAATCCCTACGTTTTTCAGCTTTCTTTCAATTTCTTTTGCACTTTTGCAATGTTTCTATTAAATGGCTCAGTCTAATTAATATATTGAACCAGTCGGGTTCTTGGCTGGCATTGGCGGCTGGCTGTTATAAGCAAACAACATGGCAAACTTGGTGTTTCGCGTGGTTTTGTAATTTTCGTTTTGCTGTTATGCGTTTGGTAACGGGTTTATATCTACCATGCGCTGACGCTATATGCCGCTCTCATCATATTACCTGTGTTTTAATTCTCTTGTTACTGTGCATATTGCTGGCCGTTGGCGGCGTGTAAGCCTTTCGCGTGCGTGTTTTACTTTCATAACGGTTATGCCGCGCTGCCGCCATGCCATTTCTTCTTTGCGTGTGTATTTCGCTATCTGCCTTTACTGCTAATGTATTCATATGTGCGCGTGTGGTACGCGCAGCATATTGGGTTGTATGCTGTGTTGCTGTGGCTCTTGCGCTGTGCCGCCGCGGGTTTATGCGCCAGCGAACAGGCTGTTTGCCGCCCGTACCATACAGCAGCCGCGGCTGTCGTGTTTTCGCACTCGCGTCTTCCGCGCGCCGCTGGCGCGCCGACCTTTGCTTTCTTCTCTCCTGCTGCTTCTTTGTTACCGCCTTAACACCGCTGCTGCGGCGCGGCAAAAGCAGCGCTGCGCGGCCTTATGCCATGACGCCGTAACATGGGTTTGCTTTGAAACCTTCGCCTTCAGCGCCTTCTCGCCATAGCGCGCAAATGATACTATGCCGCATATTTCACTGTACATATGCTGCTTATGCTAAACCGACGCGTGGTGGCATTTCATGTGTGCCTTGTGCCTCTTCCCGCCACAACTCGCTGGCGGGTGCGTACTAACGTGGTAATATGCCTTTGTGCGGCTGTGCTGCGCATATGCTGGGTTCACGTGGCCTGTATGTTGCGTTGCACGCTCTTCCTGTCCGTTTCTGTTATTTGTACGCTGCGACTTGCTATTTCGCCGGCGCATCCTTTAACGCGTGGCCTATCGTTAAGCGCCGCCTGCGTAAACGCTGGCATATACCGCTGCGCCTGCCGGAACACCGGTTGCCTGCCGTTCTCTCTGCCGCCTTCTTTTCGCCATGCATTTCTTCTTCGTGGCGGCTTGCATACCTATACTGGCTGTGCCGCTGATACCTTCTCTGCCGCCTTCTTCCTTCTGCTGTGCCATACCACCATTCTTCACCGCGCTCTTCGGTTCTATACCGTTTTCTCTTCGTACCACCGCCTGCAACTACCATGCTGTATGCCATGTTTGGCGGTTTGCTGTCACTGGGTTCTACTCGGCGCGCGTTTAGCGCAGGCATAAACATGCCCTTCTTGGCGTTTTGGCCGTGCGCGCCGACACTGTATCGTGCGGACGCAAACAAATAATGCTCGCCTCTCTGCCGTGGTAACTTGTTTTATGGCGTATGGTCTTCACCGGCCTCCACCTCAGCGGCGTGGTTGGCGTGCGCTTTTCAGCGCGGCCGTGCTGTGCTCATTCGCCTGACGCATTTAACCTTCGTAATGGCTGTGGCATATTTCTTGCGCTGTTTTCTTCTGTAATGCTGACGCTGCTCTTTGATGCTTCTTCGTTGTCGTTGTGTGGTAAACTCGCCGCTATGCCTATATGGTTCCATGCTTGCTTCTTGTACGTTTCATGTCTCTCGCAAATGTTGTCATTATAGTCTGGCATTTTCTTCATGGCGGCGTTTATGCGCCAGCGTGCGCGTAAATTATGGCGGTTTCGTAATTTGCTTTCTTCTTTGGCCGTTTCGGCTGTACCGTTGTGCTTTCATTGCTCTGGCGCGCTCTACTATATCTGCCGCCTGCCGACCATCACCACCGCACCACCACCGCCTTCTTGCTGTTTATATATTGCCGACATTTGCCTTTGTAACGCTGTGGCGATATAATATCGCCGTTGTTGGCCTGCAGTAACTCTTTATGTTGTGTATGTGTTTGTGCTGTGGTGTGCCGTTGATCTTGACGTTTAGCGCGACCGTGACATAGCATTTACACCGGTATACCTTTCGCCTTTCTATGGCATTTAACCATTGTCTGGTTCGCGAACTTCGGCGACAGAAACCGGTGACATTTTGTGCTGTGAACATGAACAGCGACGTGCCGCCGACGCGCCGTAGCGACAACGCTGGCCTTGCAGGTGCTGTGCTGCCGTTGCAGCACCGCATATTTCGCGCGTGTTTGGTGGCAGCGTGAGC